>BJCO01000329.1:0-19982 GCA_018326465.1 Flaveria floridana | reverse complement strand
ACCAAAACGGAGTCTCGCCTAATCAATTTCGTGAGAGCGGGGTTTTGGGTGTGAAGGGAACAAGAGGACAAAATAGGTGCAGATAGAGATCTGCCCTTGAACCCCTGTACCGCCCTACTTATCCATACACTTCAACTTAACCGCCTTACTTTCAATCGCACGACTGAACCATTTGCATGACTAAATCGTGCGATTGAAGGTCATTCACCTACTATTCGTACGATTGAATCTCAATCGCACGTAAGAGGTGCGACTGAAGTTCATTCGCATATGACCCATGCGGCTGAACACTTAATCAATAAAACAAACTCAACTTAATTAATTAATCATAACTATAATATAATTACAAGTCCGGATTTAGAAACCGGATGTTACAATGACCTAGCTCATTCAAACCAATTGAAGGTGGTTAGCTAAAAGAGAGGATTGGGTGCACCCGGACTGAAACAAAAACATACTGGTCCGTCCACGGCTTTCGAGGCTGATGGCACCTTGGCAATGACTCCTGGTGTTCCTTTTAAGAGCTCTGTTGATGATACATTCACCGACTCATATGATCGTTCTGTTGGGGTTGACTCGACAGATCGTAAAAGCGGGGTTGGTTCTCAGGGTGATTCCTCAGAAGGAAGTGAAATGGACTGAGTGAAAATTTTGTGTTGGGTTGTGAATCGACTAATGGTACTCATCTCGATAATACTGAGTTATGCAGGGAGTTTACGTGTTTGGTTCGTCCCCTCGTCGAGGCTTTAAAACTTGAAAATTTTGAGTAAGAGACAGTTACCTGATTTAGGATGTTCTGCCATTGTGAATGGTTTTTTGTTGTTTGTTGACATTCATGATCGCTGGCTTAAGAGTGTGAGAATCTCGTGATCTGAGGAGACGAATTTCAAGCATGAAGAGTAAGAATGCTTCACTTGTGGCCCGCCACTCCTCGGCCGATCATGATAAGGACGAGGCTATAAAGGGCCTTGAAGAGCTCCGGGAACGCTTGTGTATTGAGTATGCTGTGATTAAACGTCTTAATGCCAAGCTTAAAAAAACTTCTTCAAAGAGTCGCATTTCTGAGCTTGAGGCGATTGTTTCGCTCCTTGAAGCGGATAAGAAATGGATAATATCCGAGGGTTTTAGCCAATCTTTTAAGAAAGTTCATAATAACGACGAGTTTTTGGATATGTTAGCTGACATCAACTCCCTTTCTTATAAAGTGGGGTATAATGCTGGTTTAATCGATGGTATGCATCTTGCTAGTGAGCGTAAAAGACCTGAAGATATGAAAAATTATGTCAGAAATGCCTTGAATAAGCTTCATATCAGTTCCGATCACTTTGACAATGCCACCTTTCAAGTAACCAAGACCCTTGCTGCTATATCTGACTCTAGTAATGAAGATACCAAGGCTTTTGTTGCTCTTGCTAGGACAGCTCGTACTTTGTTTTGATAGCTCTTTTGATTATGCTTATGTATCTTGACTATTTGGTTTTCATGTTGTTCTAAGCATTTATTATTTATGTTAGACATATTATGGATAATTGCTTATTTTGCTTACGCATCTCGTTTCTTGAATAATTAGCGCATGTCGAGGTGCTTGATTGCAAAACGCGTACTTTATATTCTTATTCATTGAAATCCACACCTGCCCAACCTCCCTTTATCGCGGCTTGTACAAACTTGCCTGGCCGCGACTTATGTATTTTTACGTACATCTGGTACGATTACCGTCCAATGCCTGGTGTCTTGCTTGGGTTTGGTTTTATACATTGTAGGAGCCACGTTAAGTAAATTTGAGAATTAGCTCAAAACATATAAAAACCTTTAACTGCTTGAAATGGTAATTAGCCTAAATGTGTTTTATCTGGTTGAGTAGTCTTGCTCAAGCTTGGTTACCGGCTTAGATTTTACTTGAATGCTATTGAGTCACCACGCACGTGTATAGGCTTGGTTGTGTTGTCTGAAAGCTACTCAAATGCGATCGAGCTATACAAACATGGTTACTTGTTTACTGTAGGCCGAGTGGGATCATGTTATCTCTTTACATTCGGGCTTGATTACGTGACTGCAATAACTCGAATTTGGTTGAGTTATATTTTTACAACCAGGCTTGGTTACTTGCCTGAAATAACTCGAATTTGGTTGAGTTATATTTTTACATTCAAGCATGGTTACTTGCCTGTAATAACTCGAATTTAGTTGAGTTTTGTCTACATCTAGGCTTGGTTACTTGCCTGTAGTAACTCAAATTTTTTGAGTTATGTCTTACATCCAGGCTTAGTTACTTGCCTGTAACAACTCAAATTTAGTTGAGTTATGTCTTACATCTGGGCTTGGTTACTTGCCTGTAATAACTCAAATTTAGTTGTTATGTCTACATCCAGGCTTGGTTACTTGCCGGTAATAACTCAAATTTAGTTGAGTTATGTCTTACATCCAGGCTTGGTTACTTGCCTTTGTTTCATTCATTCATTATGGTTTTTAATATTGTAAATATTGTGTGTATTTAACATAAAAGTTGCACTTATGAGCTAGATGTAAATTCTAGTGCTCACGCGCACCTTCTTTCAAGAAAATTGAATTACTCAAACGTTTACATTGGACCTTGTCAGATTACATGTAGCATTTGCGGAGCTGGGCTCCATTCCAGGTTCTCAGGATAGGTGTACCGTCTAGAAGACTGAGTTTGTAAGAACCATTGTCACTTGCCTTAATTACTTGGTAAGTACCTTCCCAGCGTGGTCCAAGCTTCCCTTGATTCTTAGTTCTACTTGCCTCGTTGCTTCTTAAGACATAATCTCCCTCTTTAAAGGTCTGTTTTTTCACTCGAGAATTATAATATCGCTCCACTTTCCTTTTGTGTTTTGCTTCCCGGATTGCTGCTATCATCTGTCTCTCTTCAAGTAAGTCCAGGTTCAATCACATCTCAGCATCATTATCCGTCTTAGATACTCGCATGACATGAGTTGTTGGCATTCCGATCTCGGCGGGGGTCATGCCTTCTGATCCGTAGGTTAAGCTAATTGGAGTTTCACCGTGGCTGGTTTTAGGCATAGTTCTATAGGCCCAAAGGACATTTAGTGACTCCTCCACCCAGTTCCTCCCTTCCAATCCAAGGCACATTTTTATTCTCTTCACAATGCTATGATTGAACCTTTCGACCTGTCCGTTACCCTACGAATGAGCTACCGAAGTTAAGATCTGATGGATTTTCAATTCCTCGCACTAGTTTTTGAAAGGATTTTCCTCAAACTGCTTCACGTTGTCTGTTACCATAAACAGTTGGATTCCGAATCGGCATACGATGTTTTCCCAAAGAAACTTTTTCTTGACCAAGGGATGATGATTGCTAAGCAGTGCAGATTTTGTGATTATGAGTAAGGTTAAGGGTATAATTAGGTTATGGGCTCGAGTCAAGGTTTTATCTGGGAATTAAGAGTGCATGTGAAAACAAGGTAATACCAGAGAGATTGAATAAAAAGACGAATGTTGTATTTTTCTGCCTGCCATTATTTGGTGTTGGAAGTCTGCATTTATAGTGTTTCTAGCAGCAAGGTCTTGAGTATCCAATCTATTTTAAGTAACCTGCAGTCATCTATCCAAGCAATCTACGTAGGTTGGGAGATTTTATACCTGTTACATGCAAAGGCTTTCTAGAAGACTTTTAATCCTCTTGTCTCTTATAGTTGAGTATTGACTCTTGTTCCAACTAACTTCTTTCTAGTGGCGTCATCATCCTTTGAACATCTTTAACTTTTTATCTTTTGTCCTTTTATGGTCTGAACATATTCTCTTCTTATCCAATGAACGATTTCCCTTTATTACTAAGCTTCTCTGTTTGCTTTCATTTGTTAATGTCGCAGCATGGAGGTGTTTCCCAATGTCAGTCGCGGCTTGGGTGATGGTGGCTTCTTATAATGATGTGGCAAAAGTCTTTTGTTACATTTATACCTTTACGTCGTGGGTTAGACGGTCCCTTAATTGAGGTCGAGTTCTCTTCATCCGCGACCTTGTGTGATTCTAGCCGGGGCCTATCAACGTACTACATCGTTTAGGATGGTAACCCGTCACTCTCAATCACATAAAAGGACCTTACAATTTCTCAATATTTTCATAATGAAAATCTTATGTCATGTAATTGTAGAATTAGACGCTCAAGAAAAATTGATGATGCGAGAATGAAGCAGATTCTAATCCATGGTTTAAAACCGGAATTTTGAACCTTTGTTGCAGCATTCCAAGGTTGGCCAACTCAACAAACCTTGGTTGAGTTCGAGAACCTATTAGTATCCCATTAAGCATTGGCCAAGCAAACGGCTGATGTGAATGTGTTCGAGCCAGTCATAAGAGAAGTATCAATTATGTATGTTGATCAAGACAGTAGCAAACAATGACAAAACAAATAGCCAAATCAGAAAGGTTTTAATGACTGATCAAGGAGAAACAATTATCAGAAAAACCGGAAGAATTGTGGAAACCGGAAGAAGGTAACATGGCATCGGCACATGAAGAGGAGCCATGGGACGCAGAAGCTTGCTATGCAAATGATTAAGTCGTGTTTACTTTAACTGCCATAACCAAAAACCAAGGTAAGAATGTTGATGATTGGATTATTGATTCTGGATGATCTAATCGTATGAAAGGAAACAAACAGAAAGCTAAAAGAACAAAAGAAATATGACGGGAATTGAATTTCTGTAATTACTGATAACTCAAGATACAACATCGCCCATGTTGAAAGTATAATTATCTTAATCCATACATGTGTGTCTAAGTATAAGTTAAACTAGTGGGTCATTTATGTAATTAGTAGAAAGTTAACTTAGTGTCTAGTATGTAAAGTGTATGTATATATAAGGGTATAGTATGTCAAGAAGTAAACTTGATAACTATCATGTAGGGTATAAATATGTGTCAAGAGTCTATAATCTTTGTATCAAACATTCATAATCAATCATACATATATTGTTCATCAAGTTTCTCTCAAGTATCATATCAAATCTTCATATTCAAGAACATAATCAAGATCCTAACGATCCTAAAGGGCCAACAATTGGTATCAGTGCCTAAGGCTCGAACTTAATCAGTGATTTGTTCTTGAATTCTCAATCAGAACCAAATCGATTCAGGGTAAATAATTGATTCAGAGAAATCGTTTCAGAAGAAAGAAAACGATTCAGACAACACCAAATCGATCGAATTAATCGATTCAGCGGTGTTAAATCGATCAGTGCCAAATCGATTCAAAAACAAAAAATCGATCCGATAATCGATTCAGCGTTGTTAAAATTGATTCAGTGATAAATCAATTCAGTCGCGATTGCAGAATACAAGAACAATAGAAACAGAAAAGTAAAATCGATTCCGTTAAATCGATTCAGAAAGAAGAAAAACAAATCGATCAGAATAATCGGTTCAGTGTTGTAAAATCGATTTAGTTAAATCGATTCAGAACCAATACAATTCGATTCTGTTTCAAATAGACTCAGACAGAGAAGAAGAAAGCAAATCGACTCAGAAGTTAAAGAGAATAAATCGATTCAGATTTCAAATCGATTAAGAACCGGACTAGAGGAACAAGTCGATTCAGTCTCAGATCAAACAGATCCAAGAAACTTACCGGTTATTAGAGAATTTTGTCGAAGTTTCCATCACTGTCTTGTCGAAAAGATAGTAGAACCACCGAGAAGTGAAGAACCCCAGTATCGGTTCAACCATTGTTGTAATACCATTGATCGACACCACTTTCCGTGAACCATTGAAGAAGAGAAAGGGATCCGGTGTGTGTTTTTTTTATCGTAAGTTTCAGGGAAAAGGAAGGGGGATTTTACCCTATTTTGTTCTGCACGTAAGTCTCAAAAGGAAGAAGAGATTTTTTATCTCAATTTATTTCTAAGTGGAAGAGTAAATTGAAAAAAAGTGGTCTGTGAAACCACCAAGGAGAATAAAAAGTCAAAGGAAAAATAGGTGGACCATAAGCCATCAAAGAAAAGAAGGTTTTAAAATTCTCTCATTTTATTTTTATATTATATTGTTATGTAAGTATTCAAGTTAAAGTCAAATAAGTAAAAATTTTAAGTATTAAATACATCAAGAAAGCAAAAGGATTCAAGAATGAAACTGTGTCCAAAGGAGATTGAAAAAACGAGTATTGTTTGTGGGTTACGTTGCAATAAGTTAGAGATTCAAAGTTAAAGGATTACATTTTCAAGAAAGATATATTTGAGGAATCAAGTTTGTTGTTAGAAGAAAATCAACGTCAAGATGATAGAAGAATCGTCGACAAGAACCAACAAAAACGCAATGGTAATACATAAAGATTCATTTTCTCAATTCCAATGTCCCGTTTTGAAATCGACAAACTACGCTATATGGTCAATCCGCATGAAAACCATACTCAAGACAAATGGATTATGGGAAATGATAGAACCTAGTGCTAATACGCAACCCGATGAAAAGAAGAATATGACAGCAACTGCATATTTATTTCAAGCACTACCCGAAGATATGACATTACAAGTTGCAAAATATGAAAGTGCAAAAGAAATTTGGGATGCACTTAAGACAAGACATGTAGGTGTGGATCGAGTACAAAAAGCACGTCTTCAAACACTCAAAACTGAATTTGAGTTACTAGGGATGAAAGAAGAAGACACTATTGATTCGTTCACCTCAAAGCTTAATAGTATCGTCACTAGAGCAAGTGGTCTGGGATCAACATTTGATCAACCAACTTTAGTACGAAAACTCCTAAACTCTGTACCTAAAAGGTTTTTCCAAATCGTAGCAACTATTGAACAGATCGTTGATTTAGAAGCAACAATACTAGATGAAATAATTGGAAGACTAAAAGCATTTGAAGAAAGAATAAATCTATTGAATGAAGGTTAAGTGGACAATCAAGAAAATCTTTTGTTCACCCGTCAAGAAAACAAGTCAAGTCGTGGAAGAGGTAGTTATCATTCATCACGTGGTCGAGGCCATGGTAGATTTAAACAAGAAGAAAGAGGAGAAACTATATCACATGAAAACTCTAAAGAAAATAATGATAACTATGAAGGAAGAAAAAGATATTCAAGGAACCAAAACAAATCCACATTTGATAAAAGTAAGATAAGATGTTTATAATTGCAGTGATCAAGGACACTATGCAGCAGAATGTCCTAAACCAAAACATAAAGAAGAAGAATCACATCTCATAATGGAAGATGAAGATCCAGTTCCCTTATTAACACAAGTTGAAGAAGATTATAATAAAAAGGAATGTGAAGACAAGGGAAAGCTTGTTCGTGTTAAAGAAAAAGTTCAAGAGATCAAAGAAGAAGATGTTGAAGACATGGATTAAGAAATTAGGCGGGAATGTTGAAAGTATAATTATCTTAATCCATACATGTGTGTCTAAGTATAAGTTAAACTAGTGGATCATTTATGTAATTAGTAGAAAAGTAGAAAGTTAACTTAGTGTCTAGTATGTAAAGTGTATGTATAAGGGTATAGTATATCAAAAAGTAAACTTGATAACTATCATGTAGGGTATAAATATGTGTCAAGAGTCTGTAATCTTTATATCAAACATTCATAATCAATCATACATATATTGTTCATCAAGTTTCTCTCAAGTATCATATCAAATCTTTATATTCAAGAACATAATCAAGAGCCTAACGATCCTAAAGGGCCAACATCTCATGTTGGTAAAGTATAGTTCGAGTCAAACAACAAGCCTAAGTTCAGTCTTGACAATGTCTATCCCGTACCCGAGATGAAAAAATCTCCTTTTTGTACCTCAAATAACAAAGTTGGATGAAAAAGAATCTCCTTTCTGTACCTCAAATAACTGAAGCTGGATGATACATTTTGTTTAGACCACAAGACGTGCAAGTGTTCGATGAATTTGAAACAAAAGTCCAAACCAGAAAGAAAAATATATGTTCTTCCTGCAAGAACAACATATGTAGAAAAGACTAAGTCAAATCGCGGGTTTGATGTATGGCACCGATGACTAGGGCATGTGGGGTACGATTTGTTAGATATAATAATCAAAAGAAACCTAGTTATCGGATTACCCTATACTGAAATGAAGAAAAAAGTAGTGTGTACTGGTTGTCAATTTGATAAGGCTCATCAATTATCATATGATAGCTCCAAACATTGCGCATCTAAACCACTAGAGTTGGTGCATTTCGATGTGTTCGGACCTGTGAATAATCTTCGATCACTGGTATGGAGTACATGATTACATTCACCGATGATTTTTCAAGATTTTTGTGGGTCTATTCCATGAAGGAAAAATCATGTCTTGAATAAGTTCAAAGAGATTAAAAGAGATGTTGAACGTGAAACCAACAAAAGTATTGAATGTTTTGCTCTGATAACGGAAGGGAGTATACGTCTAGAGAATTCAATAAGTTCTTGAAAAGATGCAAAAGTAAGAGACGACTTACATGCTCAAACACTCCTTAGCGGAATGGAGTATCCGAAAGATAAAATAGAACGTTAACAGAACTAGAGGGAAGCATAATGGATAATATAAACTTTCCGGGGAGATTTTGTACTGAATCAATGATTACTACATCTTACGTGCACAACCTATTACCACAACAAGCTTTAAGATATGTATAAAACCATGAACAACTATCTGACTAGTGGCGGATCGAAAGTCACGAGACTCAAATTAGTTGGGGTGGATTCAACACGTATAAAATTTTTGGCCGAAGTACATATAAATTTCCACTTCTGCGCGAAAAACGGGGGGTCGGGCCCCCCTAGGCCCCAACTAAGCTCCGCCTTTGTACCTGACACATAAATATTAACTATAGAACTTGAAAACCAAGTGACCTTGACCATATCAGACTCGGAACTAACTAAAGAAAATGAATGCTACAGTGAAGAACCAAGAAAAATGTAGGAAGAATGCATTAGCAGACTGGGTCAAATACGGATAATAGCGATGCAAGTAATCAACGAGATATTACTAGTAATGCAGGATTAAGTGTTAGATGTTCAAGACGAGTAAGAAAGCCAAATCCTCGCTATGAAATTGTAGCAACTCTTGAAGAACCGGAAGAAAAAGAGCCTGAATCATTCGAACAGGCTGGTGTTGAATGAAAACGGGTACAAGCTATGAAAGATGAGTTCGAGGCACTCGTGTGAAATAAAAAATGGGAGCTTGTCCCAAGTGAGAATGTTGGTAACATTGTGACTTGCAAATGGGTATGCAAAATAAAAAGAAAGGCTGATGGTCCGATCGAAAGATACAAGGCCCAGTTGGTTGCAAGAGGTTTCTTGCAACAACATGGATTTGATTACAAAGAAACCTTTAGCCCGGTATCAAAGCTTATTACGCTCTGAGTTTTACTATCGATTGTTGCGATTAAAGAATGGAAACTATGGTAGATGGATGTTAGGAATGCCTTCTTATATGGAGACCTTGAACACGTTATCTACATATATGGAGCAACCTAAGGGATTTGAAATCTCTAAGTACTCAAATCATGTTTGAAAGTTGAAGAAGGCGTTATACGATTTGAAACAATCACCTAGGGCATGGTTTGGAAAGATTGGTGAGTTCTTGGAGCGCAGTTTTTTCCAAACCAACTTCCACGGATACGAGCCCCGCAATAGTCCTTGTGTATTTGGACGATCTCATCATTATGGGAGACACGGTAGAAGAAGTAGACCAACTAAAGAAGAACCTTTGTGTAAGGTTTAGTATGAAGGACTTGGGTATTCTAAGGCACTTTTTTGGATTGGAAATAGTATACAAAATAGTTGGAAGTTTAATTTATACTGCTTTGGCTTGACCAGATATCGCATTCGCCGTAGGAGTATTGAGTAGATTCATGCATTAATATGCAAAGAAACCACATTTGGAGACTGCAAGAAGAGTAACCCTGTGCATTAAAAATACTTCAAATTATAGAGTATGTTTCAAGAGGGAGACAAAGATCATGGTAACCGGGTTATGTGATGTAGACTATACAGGTGATGTTAGTACTCGATGATCAACCACAGGTTATATCGTCGATCTGATAGGTACTGGAGCAATGTCATGGTGTAGTAAACAACAACATATTGTTTCGTTGGTCAACTACTGACGTTGAATATCATGCGACTGCAATGGTGGCTCAAGAGTGTACATAGTTGGTACAACATCTCATTGATACTCTTGGCGATAACATCATAAAAAATTTCGAGTATACCCTTTTGTTAGAATCATCTTGAACAATGATGCGCCTAGTAAATGCAATAATAACAACATTCTAGCTAGTTGAATGCATTGCAAGCTGGTATCACCTAATGGCTAATCCCATTGCAAATCCCATAATATTCGGACAACTATGACCAATACTAGACACTATCCACATTCAAATAACTTATCCATTGTCAATCAATTAATATCCACAATCTATTACATCCGGAAAACTAGATACAAGTATGTAATTTATTACTTATTCTCAGATAGGAGGTGACCGGATATTTTCCTTGTGAGTGAAGATTGTTAAGGGGGAGACGATCCTTAAAAAACTTGGATAAAACAATGATAATATCCTTCAACCTGAGAAAAGTTGTAACTCGCATCAACGTTTTTGGTCTACTCACTTCATAATGGTGTTAACATCGGACGAATCCATATGAACTCCTTTTGTCCATAAATGCTTAGATGGTCTTTGGACATATCCGCATTGAGCCAACCATCATAATAGAATAAACTCTCCTTTTCTGATTACTGAGTTATAAATGTTCAGTTATATTGTACAACATCATATTCCTTTCTTTTGAACATCTCAAACATGTTATGATATATCTACACAAGTCCATAGTTATTATAAAGATCATGTGTTATAGATGTTAAAATTAGTTTATTCATTGTGCCACTATTGTTTTCCTCATTATTGAGTTGAACATTGGGTGAAAGCTCGGTCTTATTAGCTTCCCTAACATCATATTTTCTGTAGCATATTTTACGCACAATAACCGTCTGAAATGCTGTATGCGCTCTTTTCATCTTTTTTGCTATACTGGATAAATTACAAGTGAAACAAGCGGCCATAATACCATAAAAAACCCTCAAAAGCCACAACTCAATGAATTAACACTTAATCTTATTAATAAGCCTGAACATCGACTCAACCACATATCTAAGATGATATACTATCTTCCCTATGTTCACTTGATATCTATAGATCATCAACTCTCAGCCTCATGAGTCGGGGATTTGCTTCTTAGGCATCAATGCAAGATCATCGGTGTATATAATAGCAAAAGAAGAAACTATTATGAACTTGATCAGTAGTAAACCTGAAGCGTCAAATCTATTAAACAAACTAAGGCTGCTGTGATTTGAAAGATTCAACACAAAAAACAATAACCCAACAAATAATGACAATAGTCATCTTAAACAAATTATATGTAAACAAAATCATCAATGTCATGGCATCGTATGCTCATTCTCACCATCCACTTTCCTCCAAGGGTCTGGTCTCTCAAACTCTACCTCCTCTAACCATCATCCCTTCAAACCAACACTTTACCCTTTCCATACATCATTTTCAAAAAAAAAATCACCTATTTCAATCCAATACCTCACTTGCTATCGGTAAAATCAGCATCAATCACATCTCCTTCTGGTCCCTTGTCTGATGACGATGAATCAGAAGGCTCAGCGCCAGGTGGTGTTGGGCCGGCCCCTGGTGCACCAGGCTGGTTGTAGAGTGACTGACCCAGCTGCATCACCTCTTGGTTAAGTGCAGCCATGGCATCTTTGATGGTTTGTGTTGACCCGCCAGAGATCGCCTCCTTGAGCTCACCAAGTTTTGCCTCAACCTTTTCTTTCACAGCTGCAGGAACCTTGTCTCCTAATTCCTTTAGCTGTTTCTCTGTTTGGTACACAACTGAATCCGCTTGGTTCTTTGTGTCGATGGCGTCTCTCTTTTCCTTGTCTTCTTTTGCAAACTTTTCGGCTTCATTAACCATTCTCTCCACCTGTTAAATAATAATACAACAGGAAAATCAGATGCTTAGTATCACAAAACACATCCAAACAAACCCATACCGTATAAAGCAAATAACCTTCATAATACTTATAGAACTTTATTGTTAAAAAAATTACCTCATCACTAGGTAATGTGCTAGCACCAGTGATGGTGATATCTTGCTTCTTCCCTGTGCCCTTGTCAATGGCGGTGACAGACAAGATACCATTTGCATCGATGTCGAATTTGACCTCAATTTGTGGGACCCCACGTGGGGCAGGTGGGATTCCATCAAGACGGAAGCTACCAAGAGATTTGTTGTCCCTAACAAACTCTCGCTCGCCCTGAAGAACATTAATTTCAACACTTGTTTGCCCATCAGCAGCTGTAGAGAAAACCTCAGATTTTGATGTTGGCAAAGTTGTATTTCTTGGAATGATCTTTGTCATCACACCACCAAGAGTTTCTAGACCAATTGACAATGGCGTCACATCTAGAAGAACAATGTCACTCACATCTCCAGCTAACACACCAGCCTAAACAAACAAACAATTAAATTCTACGCCAAAATACATTTATAATAACATAGAAATGTATTCCAAATGATTCTTTTACCTGAACTGCAGCTCCCAAGGCAACAACTTCATCTGGATTGACTGTAACATTTGGCTCTTTTCCTGTTAGACTCTTAACAACTTCCTGTACAGCTGGAATACGTGTGGAACCACCAACAAGGATCACCTCATCTATATCTTTAAAAGATAACTTTGCATCCCTCAAAGAATTTTCAACAGGTCTTTTAAGTCTGAAAGAAGAATTGAAACACAACAATGCTTTCACCATCTTTTCTCTTTAATTAATAGTCAACTATTAACATCGAATTCAATTATCAAAAGATAAGTACCTATCCAAGAGATCCGAGCATAATTCTTCAAATTTTGCCCTTGTAAGGGTGGTATCAATGTGTTTGGGGCCATCAGCAGTGGCTGTAATGAATGGCAAGCTAAGCAAGAAAAAGAGATATCAAATCAGCACACAGTCATTTTAACATAAATGTGTTTTCAAAATCATGAATTCTCCAACTGATTTGTGTACCTAATATTAGCCTGAGTCAAAGTTGAAAGCTCCATCTTCGCCTTTTCAGCGGTCTCAGTCAAACGCTGCAGAGCCTGCTTGTCTTTCAATAGATCAATGCCCTCATCTTTCTTGAAACTTGCTGCAAGCCAATCAACAATTCTCTGCATTGATAGCATACATTAAACATAAATACATTGATCACCGGTCACACGATAAATACATATAAATGGATAATAATATCTATGCCTTATGAACGATACCTTGTCAAAATCATCACCACCAAGATGTGTATCTCCAGAAGTAGACAGCACCTCAAAGACTCCATCACCAACCTCAAGAACTGCAAACAGGAAATAAACATCAAGATTGAACCTATACATTCAAATCTCCAATTCAGAAACTTGACTAAACTGAAACCCAATTACCCATAAGCTACCCACCTGAAACATCAAAGGTACCACCACCAAGATCAAAAACCAATATAGTCTCATTATTCTTCCTCTCAAACCCATAAGCAAGCGAAGCCGCTGTAGGCTCATTAATAATCCGCAGGACCTCCAAACCCGCAATTCGACCAGCATCCTTGGTCGCTGTTCTTTGAGAATCATTAAAGTAAGCAGGAACAGTCACAACAGCCTTGGTAACCTTATCATTCAAAAACTTCGAAGCATCATCCACAAGCTTCCTCAAAACCTGTTCACCCACACAACAACAACAAGAGTAACGTCAAAGAAAAGACCCCAAACAATCAATCCCACACACCAAAACCTAAAAACAACCCCAAATCTCACCAAACCTCACTGAATAACATCATGTACAATTAGATTAAACTGAACTGATAATAATAATAACCATAATAATGATGCTCACCTGTGCTGAAATCTCTTCTGCAGCAAACTGTTTCCCAATAGCAGGACAATCAAGCTTCACATTCCCATTCTCATCACGAATCACCGTATATGACACCTGCTTTGATTCCTCATCGACCTCCGACATCTTCCTCCCAATAAACCTCTTGACGGAGAAAAACGTGTTCTCGGGGTTCACCACCGCCTGCCTTTTCGCAATCTGCCCCACCAACCGATCTCCGTTCTTGGTGTACGCCACGACGGACGGCGTGGTCCGCTGGCCCTCAGCGTTCGTCACAATCACCGGCTTCCCGCCCTCCATCGCCCCCACGGCGGAGTTCGTCGTCCCCAAATCAATACCCACCACCTTCTCCGCCACAACTCTAACGACGCCGTTCCGCCTCCCGTTCCTCAGCTTCACGAACGACTTCTGGTGCGAAAAGGAGACGGATTTCGTCAACCCTTTGCCGAAAAAGAGGGTTTTGGGTGAGGGTTTGGTGGAGGCGAAAGGGGTGCCTCCGAGGGCGTGAATCTGAGCTGTTGAAGAAGCCATTAATGAAGTAAAGATGGTGGTCTGTGAAGTGTAAAACCCTAATAAGGAATTGGGGATTGAGGATTGAGGTTGAAGATGAAGGGGGTGGGGGGGTTTTGGGGATAAAAGGGGGACGGAGATATGGAGGAGAGGGGTAGGTGGGGACACGTGGACGGATCTAGAATGTTCTTTGTGTGGGGATTGTGTGGTCACGATGAGTTGGCTGTTCTCCTCATCTTTTTGATATCTAGGGGTTTTTTTTTGTGAATGATAGCATATGTTTGTTTGTTTTTATATTATTTTTTACTGTTGTTATGTTTAGTCGCATGTTTTTAAGGAAGTAAAGAAGATATGGAAAGTTTAGGTTTTTGATTGGTTGAGAATTGAGATGACTTGTTTTATTAAGCATGCTAATTAATTTGTTACAAAAAGTGAGCTAATTTAATAGTTGAAGTGACTTGTAAACTCATTTAAGAGTTTTTAGATTTTGCTTTCTTTTTATTAACTTTTTTTTAACATTTAACTTCATTTAAAACACAAAAAGACCTCAAAACAAAAACTTATGCCCAAACCATTACAATAGATGCATAGGATTTTTCCCCCACTCATTCCACATTAAATTTTTACATTTCCAGATATATTTAAACCACCAGAACGTCTTTTCTTTGATTGTCTCGACTAGTTCCGAAGCTTTAGTCACCTTCCTATTAAAAACCTAGTCGTTTCACCTAGTCGTTTCGCGCGACCCACATGATCCAAATAGCTACAACGATAATCCCATGAAGAACTTTTTTTTCGTTTCTTGCTTCCAGATGCTGTTTTGTATAGCTCCAACAGATTTTTAACATCAAACGCGTATATTGGATTACTGTTACACCATCTAGCGATTCTCGCCCAAACCTCTATAGCCATATGACAACCGTGAAGAGGTGGTAAGCCATTTCCTCATAGTCTTCGCACATTGGACACTCAACCCCTTCTGTATTAATATTCCTATGCCTCAACTCTTTTTTGGTAGGGATCTGATTATCTGCAGCCCTCCAAGCATGAATGTTGCACTTGATAGGCACTCATTTAACCCAAAGCATTTTATACCCATCTTGCCCAAGCCCTTCAAGCATACTTTCCTTCATAACTCCTACTAAGAAAATAGATTTACCTTGGTCCAATCCATTCCACAGCCAACTATCTTTGGTATTCGAAAAAACCCCCTATCCAACATGCCCAAAATGATGTCTAATTCGGTAAGTTCCGTCTCCAAAGAAGGAGGCCTAATCCAATCCCAAACCGTCCCCAGACCAACCTCCGCTTGTTGAAAGCGTTCAGCCAAAAAACAATGTTTTTTCCGTTCTAATTTAAACAACCTAGGACACATCGTTCTAAGCTCCTCTTAATTACTCCAATTATCTATCCAAAATTGCAAAGATTTCCCATCCCCCACCTTGATTGAAATGTAAGAATAAAAACATTTCCCACATATACGTACCTTCTCACATTGTTGAATAATTTGTTTCCACGGTTTCGCGAGGTATTTATTACATGGCATTATAGATCAGACGGTTCTACTTTCATGACATTCCTTCACAATCCTCCTCCATAGACTTTTCTTTTTCACCCAGTATCTCCACCCCCATTTGGTTATCAGAGCATCGTTAACGACTGAAAGTTTACTAATACCAAGATCCCCCATCTTAATAGGCGTGTGACCCGATCCCAAGTAACCCAATTAATCTTTTTCACTTTGTTGTTTCCAGCCCACTGAAAATTCCTCATTATCTTCTCTAATTTAATTATTACCGCTTTCGGAGCTTTATATAAAGAGAAAAAATAAAACTCTCCAAGACGGATTTAATCAAAGTAACCCGACCCCCAATCGATAGGGTACTCGTCTTCCACTTGCCAAGTCTTCTTTCAAAAGTATCCACTGCCCCATTCCAATTACTTTCTCTATTCATATTAGCTCCGACCCGGATCCCCAGATAATCAGATGGCATATCTTCTTTTCTACACTCCATCACCTGGGATAAAGATTCCACCTCCTTATTAGAAACCCTAACCCTTATTAAATTCGACTTATTCAAATTTATTTTTAATCCGGAACAAACATAAAAACACCTAAGAATACGCGCCACATTTTCCATATTATCTCTATTCCACTCCCCCACTATCAAAGCATCATCGGTATAAAATAAATGCAAAATCATTACATTACATTTTCCTATCTTGATCCCCTTAAAAAAAACCAATGTCAAAGCCTTGTCCAAAATTCCCGACAAAGCCTCCATAACAAATAAAAATAAGAAAGGTGACAAATGATCCCTTTGTCGAATGCCTTTCTCACAATTGAACTCGAAAGTGGGTGTTCCATAACCAAAACTGCCGATCTAGCAGACAATAGAATCCCTTTGATCCAAGTGATTCATCTGCTAGGAAATCCTATTTGATTTAGAATAGACATCAAAAAACCCCAATTAATATTGTCATAGGCTTTTTTCAAAGTCTATTTTCAACAAGAATGCCTTCTTATCTTTTTTCTTCATCCACGCTAAGAACTCGTTCACAATAAGTGAGTCATCCAAAATATACCTTCCTTTAAGAAAAGCTGATTGAGACTCTAAAATAACCTCATCCATGACCAACTTTAAACGATTAGCTAAAACCTTGAAGATCACCTTACTAATAATACCAATAACAGTAATTGGTCTAAAGTCCTTAAGGCCCATCGGAACTTTAGATTTAGGAATTAGAGTAATGAAAGCCGAGCTACACCCTTTTGAAATAACCCCCGTATCATGAAACATCTCCAAAATTTTTACAAAGTCGTTCTCCATAAACTCCCAAAATTTCATCACAAATCGAAAATTAAAACCGTCTAGGGCGTGAGCTTTATGTGCGCCACACTGAAAAACCGCTTCCTTGATATCCTCTCTAGAAAAATCTTCTATTAAAGCTTGTTTGTTCCTTTCCAAAAGAGTCTTTAAATTTTCCAATGTCTAGCGAAGGTCATTCTTTACAATCTTCATGGAAATGATCATAAAAATACTTGAACACCTCTTTCTTGACAAGGCTAGGCTTAGAAATCCAACTCCTATTAACCTCCAATCCTGGAATAGAATTTGAAGCTTTCCTACCATTTACAATACCATGGAAATACGCTGAATTATCATCCCCACTTCACTCAAGACTTCTGCTTTAAATCATAAAGATTATGTATTTCCCATTCTTCTACACCTCTACTGCATTCGGACCACACCCACATCTCATCCTCCTCCAAATCTTTGTTTTCCATAACTCCTTCCAGCTTATCTTTCTCCGTTCTCATAGACTCCACTTCCTCCATATCTAATGTATCTCCATTCCTTTATCCGATCACGCACCACCCTTAGTTTCCTAGTCAAAACATAATCCGGATTACCAGAAAATTCACCCTCAAGCAATGCTTTTTAACAACCTCTTCGCACCCATCCATTTCTAACCAAGAATTAAACCAACGAAAAGGTTTTAATCCAAAGTTAGAATCGTTAATAATAAGCACTAAGGGAGAATGGTCTGAACGATCCCTCGTAAGGGCTCTAAGACATGCACTAGGCCATTTATTGAAGAACTCCCGACAAGCGAGGACCCTATCAATTTTACTCATCTTAAATCCTTTACCTTTCCCCGCTAAAAAAGTAAATCGTTTACCGTGCATTATACATTCCTGCAACTTTAAACCATCAATAAAATCATTAAATTCCCCGGAACTACCTGCGTCAAATCTCGTATTCCTCCTTTCTTCTCTCCACCTGACTGAGTTAAAATCTCCTAATATAATCCACATCCCATGTGTATTCCTTTTAACTCTAGCAATTTCTCCCCATAAATTCCTCTTATCTACAACTTTTTGAGGCGCGTATACATTCATAATATTCACCCATTCATCCACCCCTTTAATAAACCCCGAAGTGACCAAAAAATTATTGTTTTGAATGCCACTGATCTTTTTAAAAAGTCTTGAACCCAAAGATTAACTAATCCTCCAGATCTACCACAAGCCTCAACATAGTCCAACTCAAAATCAACCCTTCCCTAATAAGTAGAAAAATTGAAATTCATTGAATCTGTACATTTAGTCTCTTGCATAACACCTTTTGGGCTAACCGCAAGCCTTTTATCCAACCAGATTTCCTGAAAACCCCAATACCTCGAATATTAATTGATAAAAAATTCATACTTTACCTGATTGTAAACCCTCTCGAACCACCGCTATTCGGACTAAACCTTCATGATTTGAAGCTGAACTCCAAGCTTAATCCTCATTTGTGTTGTGCGTTGAACCTCCAGGTCCACCTTATTAGAGATGCTATAGTTAGATATCATCTCCTCCCTACTCTTATAAAACACTTTCTCGGCTTTAGACGAACCAAGTGTAGTGCTTGCCGCATCATCCTCTTGACTCCCTGGAGTGTTCAGATCAATCGAATGACCCTCACCTACCTGTACTTCATGTATCCAAACTTCCTTTTCTTTATTTAACTGGCCCACTGAACTCGTAATACATATTTTGTGATCCAGCCCAAAAGGATCTTCATAATTCCTTGGTCTCTTACCTTTGGGTGGTCGTTCTTTACTTGCCCCACCATCGGTACTGGGCCAATCCCCAAACCCCTCGTTGGGCCTTTTAGTAAAATGTTTTTTATATTTTTGTCTTTTCTCTTTTAGTTCTCCACCGCCACCAAAGAAGTTGACCCCACCTATTTTTTTGAAATTATCCAATATGCCTTTCAAATTCTGTAAAGGACCTCCATCATTATTTTCTTCCATAGTTGAATTGTCATTAAACCTTCCCATATAATCCGAATTTTCCTTATATATCTCTTCCGGCACATTTGAATTTACCGGTGACTCCGAACTAGACATTTCCGGCTGCCCATAATCCATATTATTAACTTCTTTGTTTAGAAACTCCGGTATCCAATCCCAGGAGTCTTCAGTAACCCAAACCTTAAACAATTTGTCCCGCCAATAAACCGATACATCTCCCTGTACCCTTCTACCATTGTTAACCAGAACTCTAATGTAGCAATAGGATATATCGTTGTCATCTTCCACATGTTGGGCCTGTTGAACCACAATTCCAAAAAACATCGTAATACTATTAAGAACCTCATTCGTCAAAACATATAATGGTACTCCCTGGATTTTAATCCATGCAGTTCTTTCAAAAGATATATCATGTCTGACCCAAATCACAACCGATTCAAAATACTCCTTGCGCCTTATTATCTCATCAAAACCCATGACGACCTGATCATTATTTTTGAATCAGATCAGAACCGTCATACCTCCCATATATCTAATAATATCTCCGGGGATCCCCATTGTCACACCTCAATTTCCACAAACGGGATTTTACCATTAGGCGTGTGACAAATCTGGATCTCAGACATGGTCATATCAAACAACACTAAATGAATTTTAAAAAAAATAAACGTTTGACTTCAATCAGAGTAGAAACATAAATGAAATAAACATCAGTGCGGAAGCATATAAATGAAATGTAAACCAATACTAAAAGTTTGC
>BJCO01000328.1:0-21008 GCA_018326465.1 Flaveria floridana | reverse complement strand
GAAAGAGCTCAAGCTCGTAACGGTGGTAAAGGGAAGACAAAAGACGATGGGTTGACTCCTGAACAACGCCGTGAAAGGTTTGATTTTGCCCTAATTTTGATCGAGGGTTTATGATTGATGTGTTGATGTCTGTTGATAAATCTTATGGTGATTTGTTTGATGGATTAGTGGTTTAGTCTAACTTAGATTTGGTATAATAGTGCTGTTTATGCAATGGATCTATGGATTACTGTGGTTAGATTTGTGAATAAGAGTTCTTTGTAAGTGCTTGTTGAATTCATAGTAATTAGTTGCAGAAACAGTAATGGTCGTAGAAAACAGGAATTAGGCGTGGTGGTTTAGCGATAAAAGTTGCTAGAATTCTTATTTTCTGTTGTGAAGTATATTGTAAGTTAGGTGGAATAACTGTTTAAGACAAACCCAACACAACATCTTGCAAATTCTTATGAACCCTTGTAAAGTCTGCTGAAACACATCTGAATGCTGTGTTTGAGAAATTTGAATGCCCTTATCATATATGATAAATATTCTTAGTTATTTAGTTATTTGATAGGATTTTCGGGCGATTATACAACTCTGAGCAGCAGTTTTTATTACTGTACTCTTACAATTTTGAAGGCTTTTACTCTCCTCACTGGTGTTGTTATCTGTCTTCTCTACACATGCTTATACCACCTCAATCTGAGATTCGTGCTACTTCTAATGTCTCTAAAAACTTCATTCTTTATCTGGTTCAATCTTGTGTGCCACACATCCACCTCAACATCATCATCTTTGTTACTTTTAACTTTCATGCATGTGTCTTCTTGATTGGCCAATAATCAGTTTCATATAACATAGTTGTCCTCACTGCAACCCTATAGAATTTCCCTTTTAGTTATTAAGGGCACTTAATGTCACACAAAACACTCGTGATTGCTCTCCACTTGCATCAATCGGCCTGCACTGCATCCGTTGCGTCATATTTCTATCAATTTCCTCATCACTTTGAATGAACGATCCTAAATATTTAAACTTGGTTGTATGTGGTACAAGTAAAGATACACAGTTTTAGATCGATTGATGGGCATTCTTTTCTTTCTAAAACTTGGGGCATTTTTTATTGGGTTACTGTGCTTTGGTTGTTTTTTATGGACCCGGATTACACACATATACCTAAACGGTTACAAGATTACACTGGATTAAAACAAAGCAAAGAAATTAAACCTGGCTAGATAAGTACTTCAGAAAGTGTTTATTCAATTAAAACAAAGCATTGTGAAATCATTTTTGAAAAAGAAACTGGCACTTTGTTTGTCTTATCAGAAAGTGTTTATTCATTTAAAATCTGATGCTCTTTTATTCCGAAAGAATGATTGTTTGTTGGTAACAAGAGTATAAATAGTGATTTCAAAACTGTTATCATTTCATTCTTATTATTTTCTTAGAAAAATATTAACAATTGACATACAGGGATGGAAAAGCTCTCCAAGAGAAGGCCGCCAAGAAAGCAGCACAGGCTGCAGCTGGTGGCGGTGATGCTGCTGGTAAAAAAAGCACCAAGAAATGACACTAGTTCCTGATGGTTTCTTTTCTCTGAGTGATTGGATCCTATAATTAAGTTCGAGTTTCACACTACTTGAGATTATCAAAAGAACTATAAAGACATTATACATTTGGTTTGTAATTTAATTGTGCTGTGTTTAATTAAGAAACAGTCTTTTGGCTTGTGCATCATGCATATGCTCTTTTAAGTTTTATTCATTGTTTTTGTGCAATATAGTATACGGAACAATCTCGGATCCTTTGATTCTTTTGCTGCTTGTGTATGGTAGACTAAATTTTCAAGCATTTGATAGATTTGCATAGGCATGTAAATGAACTGAATGTTCATAGCGAGAAGTTTGTTCATTTAATAAACTAAAAAACATGAACACAAAATTTTGATCATATAGTTAAACTAACGACTAACACATGTTCGATTATGTGTTCATGTTCGTTCGGTTAAATTACAGGCCTAGACTTACGGTCAGTATGCTACTTTTTAAACAATTGCGTATATGTCTTGATTAGGCTTCCAAAACCATATGCAATTGCGTATCTATTTGTTATACCCGATGATTGAACCGGCAGGCTTTATTATGTTTTTCAGTCGGGTTTGATTGCAGTCTCCTATCTTTTTTTTATGGTACAACTGAGATTAATAACTCCATGATCGGTTTTTAGGTTTTGTGTTTTACTGTTTCTTTGCCTTTATTTTCCCATTACTATGCAGTAAATAAAGGTTAAGAAGAGTTAGATTGGGCCTAACTCGCTCAAGCTCTGTTAATTTTAAGTTATATCATAGAAATGTCATTAAACTACTTAACCACCATAGTCTTTGTAATTTAATTCTTTAATACATATCGTGTTTATGTTTAATATTAAATGGAATTTGTGTGGTTTGGTTTTGGTTGATTAATCCAGCTCCTGAACCAGATAAAAAACTAGAGAAAAAAAAGAAAGAAACTAAAGACCAACAGAGTAATATGTGGTACACTGGTACTGGTTAGCATGAGCGTACCCGAGTGTTAAGTCTTTTTTTTTCTTTTTTTTTTCCTTGGGGGCACTCATTCACAAAATAATTAGTGTTATATATACGTGAAAAACCGGTTATTACCCGTAAAATTTTGCATCGTCTCCCACTACCCTTTTATTTCTAAACATTAATTTTTTAGTATTAAACCCAATTCCGATCACTGCCCTACTACTTCTTGCCGCCGCTAGGGCTGCAAACGAAAACGAACAAGGTCTTGTTCGTTCATTAAAGAAATGAAGTTGTTTATAATCTGTTCACGAGCACTTATCAAACGAGATTTTTTGTTCATGTTTGTTCATTAAGAAAATGAACGTGTTCATTAACTGTTCACAAACACTCATCAAATAAGATTCCTTGTTCATGTTTATTCATTCAGGAAATGAACATGTTCATGAAATGTTCACGAATACTTACCGAATGTAAGAGAACACAAATTACAAACATAACACAAAATCTACCAAAAATTAATAAATACTTAACATAAATATCCAAAAATACTTGACATAATTATTAAAAACATAACTGATATAAAAATTAAGAACATAAACGAACACATTATCGAGCGTTCATGAACAACATAAACGAACATAAGCAAACACATTATCGAACGTTCACGAACGCGGCATGTGTTCATATTCGCTCGTTTAAATAAACGCATGAAATTTTCTTATTCGTTTCGTTCATTTAATAAACAAACGAACATAAAAAAGAATTCCCATCAAACAATTCACCAACTGTTCCCTGAGCATTCCGTTCGTTTACGGCCCTAGCCGTCATCACTTCCGGATGCCATACTAAGATAAGATTATTGAGTATTTGATAGTTTTAATGTTTTATATGGTTACTTTTATTGTTTAGATGGTTACTTGATTAGGGATAAGGGAATATGGACCAAGATTTAAAAAATGACAAACTTTAAATCTTCAATTATAACAAATGATTTATTAACTTTAGAATAAAAATTTTAAATTTTGCTATGATCCGACACGATCTAATCCAAACCGGATCGAAACAATTTTTATATAACGATACTAATACTATCCTTAAAAAAAATTAACCCCGTAAAAATTTTCTAGGTCGTGACTGCTGATTTGAGTAAACACTATTCACCCTCATAATTTTTTTACATAATTCTATAAATATTATGAGGGTGAATAGTGTTTACCTTTAATATATATATATATATATATAGGGGATGGATCAAATAAAAACCATGTTTATAATTAAAAATTATAAATTATGTAAACACTATTCACCCTCATAATTTTATATATATATATTAAAGGTAAACACTATTCACCCTCATAATTTTTTTACATAAAAATTATGAATTATGTAAACACTATTCACCCTCATAATTTTTTTTATATTTTTAAAGTGGTTGTTCATAATTTTTTTTATATTTTTAAGTGGTTATAAGTGGAGTAGAGAGAATATATTGGTAAAAACATTTAAAAGTATTATTTAAATAAAAAGAAGAGAGAAAAAGTAATATTTTTAGTGAAATTACCGATATAAAAATGATGGGATGTGAATACTTTAATACAATAATACCATGCGTTAACATTGATTTATTTGAATACAATTAACCTTCTATTCAATGTTTAAATAAAAAAGGTTCTAATTCTAAAAAATGTAAGAAAGAAATCCAACCATCAATCTTCTTAACAAATGGTTGAGATTAAATAATAGAAAGAAAGTTTATTAGAGAGATATTTTAGTCATAACCATTTTTGTTGACTTCTTTTAAAAAATTCCCACTTTTCTTAAACGCCATAACTTATAATTACGAGCGTTTTTTAATACTTAAAACAAGTATAATATCGTTAGATAAAAAGATAATAAACATTTACGTTTTTAATCTCATATAAAGTCTGCTCTTCATTATGTATTTAGTGCGGTTAATTGTAGTTTTTGTTAATTATTGTATTTTTCATAATAGTATTATGGTTTTTTAATAATGGTGAAATAACACTGTTGTATAATTCTAGTACATAAAACCCAATGATAAATTACAACTAATTGATCTAATACATTAAAAATAATAAAATAATAACAAAAAATAATATAAATATAAAACACAATTATGAAATGTCTCATTATGTTTTTTGTTCGTCATTGTGTTATATTGAACGCTATGAGTTTTGAATAATATATTTGTAAAATACTATCATTTTGTACTTATAATTGTAAGACACAATCATTATATAACAATGGCATATAATATCTAAATAATAATAACAAAAATAAGACGGAGTGATCTAAAACGTAAGATACAATGATGAATACATATAACAAATGATAATAAAAAAATAATTGACACAATAAACTAATATTTAACACAATGATATTATGTATTTAACAAATAACCTAATTTATATAACACGATGACCAAAATATTTTTTCTGTAAAATAACAAAAGAAAACATGTGAAGCCCGAAATTCGTCATGGACTTTGTAGATTAAATACATTTTTTTACTAAAACGAAGATATTCTATTTCTTTAACGATGAAATATTTTTATTTTGTTTCAAGCCAATTATGTCTTCAAAACACATGGTATAGTGAAGCTTTATTATTATTTCGTAGACTAATCAATAAAAAAATTGTCAAATCTGTATACATAAGTTAATTTTATTCGGTTAGTCGGTTCACTTAGTTACTTGTCTTATGCGGTTTGGTTCTAACCATAAAATTCCTATTGCGTTTCAAGCCATAATTTATGTCTTCAAAACACATAAATAGATGTAGCGAAGCATGATTATTATTTCTTAGACTAATCAAATATTTGTCATATCTATATAAATAAATAACTTCATTATGTTAATTGGTTTAGTTAGGCACTTTTCTTATGCGGCTTGGTTTGGTTTTCGATTACGACTGATAAGAACTTAATGAAACAAAACCGAAGTGATGACTAATTCTAAAATAATACAAAAACCTAGGTAAATATGCTCATTAAAATAACAAAAAAGCGCTAAAATATAAGCAAATTAGCACCGAAATCTGTAAAAAAATAATGGAGTATATTTAATAGCAAAATTGGTGAAGTTGTTATGTATTTTCTTAAACTTATGGTCAACTAAACAAGATTATCTCTACAACTCATTTATTTATTTTATTTATATATAATATAACATGATTCAAACGTTAACCAAAAAGACAATATTAATAAAACATTCCAACTTATTAAGTAAGTTATCTTAACATAATCAAATTGAAAATTATTAGTGCACTACCATAATTAGAGGCTTTAACTACCAATTTTGTTATTTTTATATTTTATAAATAAACTTATCAAATATGATTTCAAAGTATTATTAGTATTACGATAATCGAAATTGTAAATAATTTAATATGTTTTAAACAATTTCTAAGCTTCTTTTCTTGCAAATAAATCATGCATAACTAATTAGAAAACGTTGTAGACATGACTATAAAAATAAGTGCAAGTTAATAAAATAGTGATATACTTATATCAATACTTATTTAGATTTAAATATTATTTGTTTAGTTCTTTTAGTTATTTGTAGTTTTTCTTCATTTTCGTCGTTACTAGTTTATTTTTTGTTTTTATTATTGTCTTGTTACCAAAGAAACAAATATGTTCTTCCTCGTGTAGTAAACAAACAAAGGCCCAAGTGTACTTTTATAAACCTAAAAAAGCACACACTTAATGAAACTAGAATATATAACATATCTTTAAGGATTAGGTAGAAACAAAATAAGTATAATTGATTAAAATGAAACATTTATGTAATATACATTTTATACATTTGCCTAATGGTAATTTATGATAAGAAATAGTATGTTATTAAGAAGCAAATCAGTAAATGATCACAAAAGAGATAATGTATGTGAACTAATTCCAACTTTAGTTTTCTTTATTAAGGTAACAAATACTCCATATGTCAAGTACGTATTAGATTTTTGTCACTCTATATCTATTTGCCTGATATAATATTTTAGTTGTATAGATGAGCTCAGTAAAAATTATAGTGCATGGGTGATCAGTGACGGAACCAAGGTAGCATCAAAAGAGTCCATTGATCTCCTGTCATCAAAATTTGTCCATTAATTATATAAAATGTCAAGTTTTTATAAAAAAAAACAAAATTTAAACTTTTTAGTTATAGTCGATTATCATACGATAACTCTTTAAATAAGAAGTATTGGTTTTATTACTGAAAGGTCATGTTTTTTTTTTCATTTACATAAAAGAAATAAAGTGAGGTTAGCTTTTAAAAACAATCACATTTTATAAGTTTTTTTCCTGTAACTTTTTTCATTTTTAAACCACAAAACAAGCACACTATAATAAACCGATGTGCCTATATTCTCCATACTCCCAAATCTATGGGTGGATTATAAGTTAAAATTTGTGATATGGCGATGAGTTCCTATATTTTATAGTCACTTTTTCTTTTGTGTACCTAATCCTCGTGGTTTTGGACCACAAAATTTATATTCTATTTTAAAAGTATTCTAAAATTTAATATTAATAATACTTAATTATAGGATAATGTGTTTATATAACCCAAAAGCGCACTCACTACTATTTTAAGTCACGTTTAGTGGACACAACATGATGTCAATGATGGTTAGGTATAATGTAGTATTCATACAAGTCATCTCAGCTGAAAAACTATGCCGTATTTGACTATTTGACATAAGTTTGTATTCTAAATTCATATGCATATATGTTTATTTCACATAAGTTCGTACTCTAAATTCTAATATGCATATATAAACAATGCATGTTCACATACACATATATATACATATGTGCGAATATAAACAAAGACAGATGTATATATTAAGAAGTTATGAGGAGTTTGGAAAATCAAACCAATGAGGCAACCGATTGTTTAGCTGGCTTACTGTTCATCACGGTCTTAAAATAAAATTAAGGATGAAACAAAATATATTACCATTTACAAAATTCAATCATTCAATTATAGACTTATTAAGCGGTTTGGATGGATTTAGACATTTAGTGATAACAAAATGAATTACTTGTGCCATAAATGATACATATTAGGTTTGATAACATGATGTGTAAATTAGTTAATAAGTTAGTTGAGATTTATTCGTTAAAAGCTTAGGCCAAGCTTAAATAAGCTCGAGCTAGAGCCACATTTACTGTTTACCGAGTTTAATTAAACATGTTTGTGAGCCTAAACGAATGCATTATTCATATAGGTATAATTTTATTTAACATAGAAAATTTATATTTACATGATACATATTATGATTATGTATATAAATCATGACAAAAATAAGTGGATGACATATACACATACACACATATATTTATAAGTATAAATATGTAAACATAATTAATAATTATGTGTGTACATAAATAAGGTAGTTTATGCTCAGACTCACCCGATCATGACTTGTAAACGTCAGTTATTATAAATGCATCAATAATTAAAACTAAATAACAAATTTTTTTAGATAACTTTTTAAAGATTCAAAAATTATTATATTATATAGATATGATATTATGATGCATGGGTAATATTGATCATAAATATGGTATGGTCGAGTTAGCTACAAAAGGAAAAACAAAGTAGATTGATTACAAGCAAAACTATTTCCATGTGTGTAATTATATGTTGATATAGTCTATTTTTTGGTAAAAGTGTACATAAAGTTTGTCTACATAAATTTGTGAAAACGTAAAGATGCAATTCATCTAAACATTCACAATTATTCTTCTTCTCATGCTTTCCCCTATCATTAATTTGCACAAATTTTGGTGGTGTAGTTTAAACCAATGTTTCAGAAACGAGACCTGTTGTCGGATAATTAGAAGCTCTAGTGATTCAACGCTTCGTCTTGAATAGTAGGTTCGGTCTCAAAAACCGGTCACATTTGGTAGAGGCATGTATTGTTGGTTTTGAGTTGGTTTTGCTATGATGTTAAAAGATTTTGTCCAGTTCATCTAAAACTAATAAGTTGTTAGCTTGTAATTGGATAAAAAGAAAATGATAGATCATAATGTAGCTTGATTTTTGAAACATTAGAATTAGAATAAGTATATATATATATATATACACACACATTGAGACTGATATTCCAAAGCTTGATTATGCAAAACTTGAAAAATAACTTTGTTCCATTTGCTTGAAATAATCCTTATTTGTTTAGATTTATCAATTTATAATCTTTTTTGTTTTAAAATTTCATATAAACAGAAGTTTTACTTTATAAGGGGGTGATTCACTTGTGAACTTTTTTAATTTGAGAAACTTAAGAACTCATTCTTTTTACATTTAAATGCATATAAATACGTTATTTTTTACTTTTTCTTAGAATTCACCATTAAATCATAACATTTTATATCTTTAATTTGAGTATAATATTGTTATATTAAAAAAAAAGAATTACACATCAATACTATATATATATATATATATACATATATATATAGTAACATAAATATAATAGGATGTATTGCATATACGCAAAATATATGTAATAAACTATTAAAGATAAAAAGGTTCTTAATATTATGACGTAACTTTTTTAAAAAAATAATAATGTATGAAAAACTTATATGCATTTAAAAAAATAAAACGAATTCTCAAATTATTAAATTAAAACTAATTCTCAGATCATTTACCTTCTTTATAATTCATCGAATTTTGATGGTTGATTAGAAACTCGTTCTATCATAATGTTGCTTGTATAGCAAGAATGTGACATTGTTCCGTTTGTTTGTAACATTTTGTGTTATTTTCGGTGCGTGACTTTTGTATTATTATATTATAAAAGATAGAAATATTTAACTTTTATCTAATAATATATATATAAAAAATTATAAACTAGTGAAAACGGTGGAAGTGGAGGCGTTTGTGGATGGCAACAACCTTCCCAAAATTGGCAATAAACGCTAATGAATGCCCCTAAACACATCTCAAAAGCCGTCTAACCAATAAGCATAAAGATAATGACACTCAATATTAAGTTATATAATTATAATATAATATTAGCACAAAAAGAACATAAAATTAGGGTTGATTATTCTAAACATGATCCTAAACACAACACAAAAATATAATTACGTTTTAATTTCGTTATATAATTAGTTTATTAAACTGATTAACCCGCAACATGACATTTCTAATAAATAGATTGACTCGTTGTCCCGTCTAAGTTTAGAGGTTTTTAAAAGTTCTTATTCAAGATTTTAAAATGAATATTTTTTAGAACGCGCGGGTAATTAATACATACTGTTGATACTTTGATTTTTAATTTCCTTTCTCGTTATGCAATTTAGAATTGAAAATAATTTGTTCTCTTTAATTTTTCGCCGACTAACATTTTAGTAATTTTGATTATTACTCTAAGCTACTTATTTACGCCTACTCTTTGTCCCAATATTTCATCCGTTTACTTTAATCTCGAGCTAAATACATAAATTCATATTTGTTAATTTTGAGTGAGAGACAAGGAAAGAAAACATTAAAAAGCAGCAATTACAAAATTAGAAAAGTTTATTTGATGCCATTGGTAGTAATTATTACTCGAAAAACATATCATTTATGTAATTTATCATAAGTTTTGCAACACATATTGTCGAAAGAAAATAGTGGTATATATCATATGCAGTAACTCTTTATTGCGGTTGTTAAGGCTCTCTTTTTCTTTAGTTGTCGTGTTTAACCTTTTTCTTTTTAAACATACAACGTGTCAAATAATTCTTGATCTAAATTGAAATAAATACTTTTTGATAGTTACATTTCTTACAAAACAAATTTAAAAGTATAAGATTGTACGTATTCAAAAATTTGAGAGTTGGAACAAATAAAATGGTATCTTTAAATCATCGTTTTGAAAACCGAATCGAATCAAAAATTGGCTCCTGACTAGTTCAATTTGTATGTTATGAGTCATCAATGATCCAACTGTCCGACCTTTTGGTTTTTTTTGTTGAACCGGCTCGTCTCTCCAGTCTTCTAATCTTGTTTCATAGTTTAAAACCGGCTTTTAAACTTGTCTTACATTTAAGATAAATAATGTTTTATGTTTTAGTTTCTTTATGTTTAGGTTATTAATGTTTGAACTTAACTTATTCTAAACTTTTAGCTTTTTTTTCCCTTTTATGTTTATACTTTTGTAAATAATTATTAAATTGTTTGATTTTAAAATCACTATGATAAGGTGTTTAACGGTTCAGAATTCTGATTTTTTGTTTTAGTTTCTTTGGTTTGATTTTCTAGGCAAATTAAATCAAATCAAACCAAATTTGAAATGGTTAAAACCAAACTGAGTGAAATTTCATCATTAATGTCCGAGTTTCTTCACTATGATACATATTTAAACACGATTGGATAATTTAATTAATTAAGGTTTCTCATCAGAAAAACACAAACCAATTAAATATATAATATTGTAGTGGATTAATGTTTAATGAGCAATATAAATAAAAAATCCATATTAATATGTAAACTCAATTATCCCAAGTTGATTTTGGGATCAAAGAGTACCTTTAACCACATCTTTTTTATATATATTTTTTACTTTGATACATCATAACATATTAATATGTAAACATCATGACATAAAACACAAACAACTTATACCTAAACGTTTATTCAAACGAAATGAATATATATAAATATAAATTTGGATCATCATCATCATCATTTCGCTAACAGTTGGTTTGTTTAGTTTAAGTAATCATTAACCTTTATATAAACCTTAAAGTCTTCATCTTTTAGTACCATTTGATCCTCCCATAATTCCTTCATATTCCAATGGAAAATCATCACCTACTTCCATCATTTTCATCCAATCTCAACGGAGGTGGCGGTAACGGCGGAGATGGTGGCGGCGGTAGTTGTTCAATATCCTCTTTTCTCACACCGGACGGTGGCGTGTGCTGCATTCCAGCAAATCTTGATCAATCCTGTCCACCGGCCTCTGACTCATATTTGGGTCCGTTCACTAACACATCAAAAATGTTGAACGGACCCAAACTGGCTGTCAGTCTACAGCCGGTGGAGGATTGGCTCAAGTTTAGCCGGAAACCAGCAACTCACCACACTGGTGAGCGTTTCCGGCTGAACTTCTGCACAAGAACCCGACCAATGAAGTACAAGGGGACCCAAATATGTTCCCCAAGGAAGCTGTTTAGAGGGGTAAGACAAAGGCATTGGGGAAAATGGGTGGCGGAAATCCGGTTACCGAGAAACCGAACACGCGTGTGGCTCGGGACATTTGAGACCGCGCAAGAAGCCGCGTTTGCATACGATACCGCCGCGTATATCCTACGAGGCGATAGCGCGCACTTAAACTTCCCGAATTTAAAGAGTCAGTTGAAGGCTAACTCGGGTACTGGGAGTACTGCAGCTTTGCTGGAAGCAAAACTACAAGCTGTATCGAAACGGGTGGCGGACGTGGGGGCTGATGGTTTAGCACCGGCATTGCCGGAGATCGGGTCATTGGATAAACCGTCGGTCGGTGGTGGTTCGGAGGTGGTGCCGCCGGAGGTCGGAGAAGGGGTTCAACTCAGTAGAATGCCTTCATTAGATATGGATATTATTTGGGATGCTATTCTTGTTTCTGAGTCATGAGTCACATTAATTTCATATGATGTTTTTAAGTTTGTTAGCACAAAATGTCACACGTATATAAATGAATGAACAAACAAACTTAATCATAGATATAGAGTTTAGTAACATGATGTGTTTGATTTATATCGGTTGTTTTTATCGCTGAGAACAGGTCGGGTCAGGTTGACCTAAAAACATGACTTGTTCTTCAAGGTTTTTTTATAATCGGTTCTACTGGTCGAACAAGGACCTGAACATGTAACCGCTTCGGTTCGATTTGTATGAACCGCTATGTTTTGGACCGAGTTTTGTTTGTAGTGTTTATTTCTTATAGTTTTTATGGAATAGGTTTTATCTTTTCTAAACGGCAATTCATATATACACTCATCTAATCTATTCTTAATTCTACTGTCCAGTATGATCTAGATCAAAGTTATCTTCAACGTTTGCATCCATCATCTCTTGCAACATAAGTTCATCATCAATGTTAGGTAGTTCGCCATCTTCGATAGAGTCAATTTACAGATGACAGAAGTTTCATCTTACAGATGAGGTTTCATGTAAACACAACAGGCACATTTACATTAAAAACAATCACTTGATTCATGAAAATATGTAGAGATTCTTCAATACATAACAAACTTCACAAAACAACACGAAGATACCAACTTCAAAAATAATGATTTTACAAAGCTAAACTTTGAATATATCACATATTGACATCAATCTTGCTCATCATCATCATTGCTTATATTATCATGATCAAATCCAACCCAGTCAATGAAGGAGAATAAGAACTCTCTGAAGCTCACCTTACCATCCTTGTTCCAATCCATTTCTTCTGCATTTACCCAAAAAAAAAAGAAAAAAAAAAGATCAAAAGATTGTGACTTTTTTTGTGCAAATGATTAATATCAAAATCAAGAAAATTACTGAATCGGGTCTTGGTGATACGCGTAGGCGATTTTTCCATTGGGAAGTCTGCATTCATAGCCTTGATCATGTCCTTCTTGTTCAGCTTTCCATCACCATTTTTATCAAGAAATAAGAAAGCTTCGATTATGGTATCAAATGTTGCTTTGAGCTCAGGAGACCCCACTGTTGGTGTCTGCAGCAAGATTTTGTCTTCTTTGGATTTTATTCACAGAATTTATCAATCCACATGGAAGATGGGCAGGTTGTGTGACAGTTTAGAAGTGGTTCGGGCCAAAATTCTAAACTGGTTCGGGCCAAAATGTGTAGCTATGGTACGAGTAGGTAGACCAATAACACATCCGTTCAAATTCGTTAACCTTTTAATATACAATTATTATGTAAAATATGATTAAAAAGACCTACTGTTAAGTAGAACGGTTTCGGATGTTATATGCACTTAAAATTACAATTTGGGCAAGTTTCAAGTTTCAACCTGCTTGACATGTTTCCTTTTAGCTAAACCTCTTTTATGACCCGTGGGATAATAGATAGCCCATTCACAGGTAAATAAATAGGTCAAACAAGGGAAGTTTTGAAATGGTTAGTGGTCACATAAGAATTAAGATTACACAATTTATGTAATTTTGATAGTAACACTAGGTTTCTAATAGATTGATTTAGGAAGTTACATGCATTAAAAATACAACTTGAACAACTTTTGTCCCTTTTCTCCTTTAAGGTAAACTTATTTTTTTACCTATTTGACTTGTTACCCGAATATTGTCACATCTAATTATCAAGAAACCAAAGATGTTAATAAGAAATGGCAACTTACCGCGTCAGATGAGGAGGAAGGACCGGCTAAAAGATAAATTAGGCACAATAGAACAATGAATTCATTAAACTGTATCCCATTGCTCCCATCTATGTCACAAGACTCAAAAAGATCTCTAATTTCCTCCTCGGTACAATGAAATTGTAACTTCTGTAAGCATTTCTTTAGCTCCTTATTATCAATGGTTCCATTTGAATCTTCATCTGCACAAAGTGTCAACTGTTAGCTGTCAAGCAACTTTATAACACATGAAAGTAAGCAAAAGAATATAGTAAAATAATAAATTTTTGATCTTGTTAAACTTACCGTATAATTCGAAAACACTTTGTATCTCCTTTAATCCTTCTTTGATTCGAGGGAACCTCAATATTATGCTGTTGATAGATCTGAAAGTGTTGTGTGTCTGTATGCTGTTGTTCTTGGCCTCCACCATTTTTCTTTCAAGTCTACTGTCTAACCTCTCATATCGATTTGGTGAATTGCAGCAACATAACATCCCTCCAACTTTTTCGGACAATGACTTGAAAGAAGGACATGTATGAGATGTACCTTCAAAAGACAGATTCATTAATCACCATATCAGATTGTAAAATTATGTACCCAGTGATTAACTTAACTCTCGCTTTACACAGCACCCAAGGAGGGGCCTGTGCAGCCTCACCCTACACTTATTACAGAAAGTTGTTTCTCCTGACTTTAACCTATGAGCTCAAGGTAACAAAGCACAACCTTACGGGTTGGTCCAAGGCCCGCCCTCGTATTGTAAAATTATGTAAAATCATGAAATACAGACTTCAATAGTAGCACTAGATTGACATATTTTGGTCTGTTCTATGACTCAATGATTTAAGCAGAGATCTGTGAACCAGCCTAAATTGTCAAATTACATTATTTCAATAATTTCACATCTGGGTTCAGTGGGTTCATGAAGCTAAAAGATCTTAACTAAACTAGGATATTCATTCAGACAAAAGATCAAACACATGATGGGCATCAATACATGATAAGTAGTTAATAAGTACAGATATCTGAATTGAAGCTTCATGAACAACTGGTAACAAGCAAAACCCAACTAAGAACATTACTGAGAATAATTAATAAGTTTTTTCTGAAAGAAATAGAGACTTACCCATTGAAGCTTTGATTTTTCAAGAAATCAGAGGGGACTGATATATCAGTTTTGGGGCAAGAAAGAGATAACATCAGTAGAAAGAAGAAAAAGGGTGAAAGATGAATGGAATCTAGTTCTAGAAAAGTTAAATTACAATGGTGGTACTTGTGACTTTTGAATTAAAAATTGTTCTATCTTTAAATCTTAATCTTGAAAGGGGTGGCTCATTGATAGGCTGATAGATATTACAAAGGGCTATTTTGGACTTAAATTGGAATATTGGATCGAGTAACACACAAAACCAAAAACAACCGCTTGGGGTCAATTTCTTTGCTCGACTCTTTCTTTATAATTATTGATTGAAAAACCACAAAATAAAACTCAATACAATAACCCTATATGTGCTAAACAAAACTTGTTAAGCTAACTATAAACAAACAAACAAACATACCCAGTGTATCCCGCTGAAAAGCAGGGTCTGGGGGTATGTGGTGGCAAGTATTTCCTCTATCTGAGAGACTTGTTAAGCTAACTATAAAGACTCAAATATATGCATTCCAAATAAACAAATAATAAACTAATAAATCACCAAGATTTATTTTTATAATTTTTTCATACATATCAATCTCTTCAATTTTATATCTTTGAGGCTTTTCTTAGTTATCGCTTTCTTTTTTCTAAAAATAGATTAAAATCTCGTGTATTATATTTGTTGAGCGAAAAGTATAGTTAAATAAAATATTAAGAGATTGCAAACTGAAAGGGATGACAGTTCTTCCTTTGATTGCAATGAAAGCAAGTAATTCAATTAGATAATTACTAGAACTAATACTATATAAATATGGAGAGATTACAAATTGAAAGAGACAATATTGTATAAAAAAATAGATATCGAGAATGAAGGTAAATAGCTGACCAGAAAGAGATAGGAAAATAAAAATTAAGATCAAGAAAAAGAACACATGCTACCTTAGATCCTTATTTATTATTATTATTATTATAAGAAATAAGATATACAGATCCTTATTTATTAATCTAAGGAATATCTCTTGCATTCTTCCTCAATAATCTTTATTCTTGTACCATCTAGATCTTGATTCCTAGTAACTCTTGGATCTGATTTCAGTAAAGTAGAGAGACAATGGTGATCTTGATTTCTAGTAACTCTTGAATATGATTCTAGTAAAGTGAAATGACAATGATGGTGCTTGTTACTTTTGAATTAAAAACTAATCCTCTTTACCACTTAATATTGAAGGTGGATGGCTCAATGATAGGCGGATGTTACAAAGGGTCCCACCAATAAAACATAATTATTCTTCAAATGAAAAAAAAACAATTTTTATGTTCAAAGTTCTTCCCCCTTTTAGCTTTCCACTGAAACTGAGATCTACAAGTGAAAAAAGTTGAATAAATAACAACCCAAATTGATTAAAGATAATCTGTTGTTTTGCAATTCACATTTCACAAACACTAGAGTTACAGTTGGTTGAGATTGATCAGTGATCACAATTTAACAATAAATTAAAAAGAAATTGAAAAACAATTTTGCATCAAGATATCCAAACATCATCCATTCGGCTAGCCTGACCCGCTGAGTTACTGAAAACGGCCCGTTGTCTCTTCTTAAGAACAGTCGCCTGTGGGCTCAGGCCCGCGGGTGAATCCACTGGGCTATTGTTTGATGTTAAACAACTATCAACACTGGGTGCGAACCCGTTTTCGAGATAAGCTGCAACTTCAGGAAGTGAAGGGATTGGGATGGCAGATGACGGACAGTCATTGGCTACCTTGATTGCAAGTTCTGAAAGCTCTTCCCTAGCTGCCTCTAACCCCGCAGTTGCAACCGCCTGATCATTTAGAGCTTTACATGCTTTTTCCAAGATTGATTGAAGGTATTTGCCTTGTGCTTCTATGCGAAGCTGGAGACGACGTTGAACCTGAAATCATTGGGTTGTTAATAAAAGATATTATTTAATCTTGAACCAAAAATGAAGCATAAGATCCCCAGATATTAGAAGTGGCAGAGTGGGCTGGCGCTGGTGGGTAAGCACTAAGCAGTTAGTACATATACTTTCTGTTGTACTGGTTGAGTAAGGTTAAGCTGACCTAAAACACTTTTTGTCCAACGTATTTAAAAATGTGTCACAAATAAATAGTGTCTAATATAATAATAAAAATCTATTTTCTCAATAGTAATCAATTGTTTCATCATTTTGACCCGTTTGAGATAAAGAGTAACTCAAATTGTCCATTTAAAAGTAAGCAGGTCCAAATTGACACCAGAATGTTGGAGTGTTGGACAATTGGCTCAAACAACAAAAACTGAAAAGCAGTGATTTGAAGCAGTTGGCACAGATTGTTATATTAGGAATTCAAGAAGTGAAAACCGGTACATCTTGCAACTTAATCCTACCAGCTATTAATAAGAAAAAAAAACTCTTAATCATGAAAGTAAAAAACCATATCAAGCATTGCTTGATTTATGCTTAGACCTTGACTGCTTTAATTACTTTGACAGCCTTGACTTTGATTGGATAATAATTGGAATTAAACTTTTCACTTTTTGACCCACAAACATGATTTGTGTTTTTTCAAGAGAGAGAAAAAAACCTACCATCTTATTTGTGTTTTTGGGCTGAAAAGAAAGGAAAGTGAGTTTTTGTAAATTTTCCTTTTCTTTTAGATGGATAGAAGAAAGAAAGCTACAAATAATACAATTATACCCTTCCTGGGAAAGGTTAGTTCTGTCATTTAAAAAGTGTATAAGGCCTATTCGCTTCTTTATCTCTAAATCTTCACACTCATGAGGAAAGTTCTGGGGATAAAATTGTCCAAAATTTCCATTTGGTTGGTTTTTCACCTCGTAAAAAAATTCAAGAACACGAAATATTTTAGGTTCTCTCCGTTTCTTTCCAAAAGTTTCCGTCTCCACACCGTTTTTAGACTCAAGAACAGTGTAAGAAACAACATACAAGTCAATAAGCTACAAACTTTGCCAATTTTATGAAACTTATAGGTGCCGAGAGAGTGGGCGGGTGTATTGGGTCGTCGGTCAAAACAGATTTTGTATGCACAGGTTCAGGGTGACCCGAAACACTTAGGTCCAGTCTTTCTTTTTATTTATAAACAAGTGATGTTAGTGTGATCAAAAAAAGCATATATTTTCACAATAAAAATATGCTTTTTTCATTTGGCCTTTTTTCGTTTTAAAAATCTTGGAAAGTTTTAACCTTTGGTAGACACAAGAAATGCATCACGTTGATGAACTAACCTCTAACTGCTCATGTAATCTTCTTTGCACTTCCATCTGCACCCTCAAAGCTTCTGTAACCTGGAAGCCACTGTTAGAAGAAACAATTAAAACAGGGTTAGCAGACATAACCATTGGACATTATGCTTTACTTAAGAAATTCAGAAATGAACATACTCATTTGAGTCTTGTGGCATCATTCTTGTTGATGATGTTGTGGATGAACCTGTGTCTTGGCTCTCAGCAATGCAAGACGCTAGAAATTGGCCCATAAATTAGTGATGAATGAAATTTGTAATCAAGATAGTGAATTTCAAATTTATGCAGCGTTCTCATATGTTGCAAGATTTTGCAGCTAGCAAACTAATCATTTAGATAGATAAAATAAATGAGCAAATTCAAAAACCTCAGTGGTGTTTGGATGTGTTTTAAAGAGAGGTTTCGAGTTTTTGGGTAAAAAAGTGATTATGATTTTGATTTATTTGGTCTTTAGCATCAAACATATCTTATTTGGAGATGCATGTAAGATGTTGTAAGAGAAATGAGATGGCAAAGTCAGGTTGGGTAACATGTTCAAACCACCCATATTTCAGTAAGGAAGGGGGCTTGGGTTGATCTGAACACTTTTGTCCAATATTATTATCTTTTTTGATGATCAGTGCATCAAAAAGATTATAAATATCATTTTATTTTAATGGGGGTGTATAAAATTATCCCAAGATCGTAAGAACCTTATAGAATATAAAGACCAGTCATTATGTTTACATGAGGTATGAATAAACCGAATTTATCGTATGTGATGGGAGAAGCTTATCGATGCATGTTATCAAGATTTGAAAGGCTTTGGTCATTACCATCTTTGGAATTCTCTGTTAACTCTTTGCAAGATTGCTTCCCCAACCGATATTTCTGCAAGAATAAATACACAATATGAATTACAAACAAGGACTATCAGATGGTAGAGTATAAATACTTATATACCATTATTTATCTATAATTTCCTAAATATTCCAAATTAGCTAAATACTCAACACATCAAAAGTTATTATTACAATTTCAACACATCAAATGACTAACCTGAAGATGTGACTTCAGATGATAAAGGGTGAGCCCTTTTACCCCCATTGTCCTCATAATTGTCTTTGGAGTTGCTTCTGAAAGAGCATAATATATATACTTACTATTTGTTATGGTGTTGACTAGGTCAAATTTACATGTGTATATCTTTGATATAAAACATTAAAAACTACATTGAACTGAAAACTTCCATAGTCTATACACTCCCATCTCCAGTATATAGTTGTTAATTTATAGAACACCATCAAATCCACAACGGTATTCTCTTCTTAAACAGTCAAATATTAAGAAATGATGTAAGAAAAAATGACGTAAATCACGTCTACATTCAACAACTAACAAATAACATAGTTTCTATGTCTAGACCCTAGAAGTATATAAAACTAAAATGATGTCTAAATGAAATAAAAAACGCTAGCAAACACAACTATATCATCATTTAACAATCAAGCATAAAATATTAAATGCTATGAATCATTTAAATAAGTCAACATTCAACAAACACCACATGGATAATAAAGTACAACTAAATCATCATGCATCGAGTCTAATTAGTAAAGAAACCATATCTGCGTAGTAAATTCCACAAAGCCACATTCTGTTTCTATATCTAGACTTTGTTATAAAGCATTTAGGTCGTTCACTTTAAGATCACATAAAACTAAAGAGTTCAAATTTAGGCCGTCCAATACTATTTTGAATATCTCCATCTAATCTGGTTTCTCCAATAAACTCATCATAATTCTGGTCATAATATATATTCAAATAAGGGCATAAGCTTCTCTTCATGCACTGCCAAACTAAAAACAATTTTTAAATTCGTCTACAACAATGACAACACACAATAAACCAAATTAATATTGATGGGGACATGGGGGCTTTTGATGAGTACTATGATTATGGGTTGGTGGCTAAGGCAAAATGTTATAATGATTTGATCAATCTACGACAAAAGTTGAGTAATATGACAATACACAAAGTTAAGTTTCATTATGTGGGGGGTTTCACGGTTTTATTGGTATTCATGGATAAGATGGAAAGGGATGCTTTTCGTGACGACAAACAAGGTTGGGAGTTATTTTTGGAGTCGTGTGATGTTTGGAACGGTCAAGTAATGAATATGGAGAGAATTGCGTGGATAAAAATTCATGGGGTCCCTTTAACATTATCAAAACCACAAGTTTTTGATGTCATAGCTGCTAATTTTGGTAAAGTTATTCAGTCTGCACAATTTGAAGAGGAAGGGAAGGATCTTTCATATGCTGTGGTGGGAATTCTTGTTAATGATGTGGAGAAGACCAAACATAGTTGTGTTTTGAAATGGCAACAAGTTAAATGTAAGGTGTTAATTGAGGAGGAGGAAGCGGGTTGGGTTCCGGATTGCATCGTTGATTTTCATGACGAAGAGGATTGTGAAGGGCCTATGAAGTCAGTGGACGCCCCCATTGAAAATACGCGGGGACACGACGAGGGGGAGACACTTATGGAGGATCAAGGCAATGATAATGATGGTGACAAGGTGTGTGAAGGTAGCCCGGTGAATAGAAATGATAATGCAAATGAAGGCGATGGTTTACGCAGTCAAGTAGCTGAAGCATATCGTTCAACTTACTCGAAGAAAAGGAGGAGGTTTGGAACCAAAAAGAAGTCATCCTTGGGGAGAGTTAACTCGAATTCGAATCCGGATAGGGCTA
>BJCO01000327.1:0-20871 GCA_018326465.1 Flaveria floridana | reverse complement strand
TGGTTTGCTATGGTGGTGGTGAGGAGGAGGTTGTGGTGGTGATGGGTGGTGGTGGTGTTTATGGTGGTGGTGTTTATGGTGGTGGGTGATGAAGAGATGAGAGAGAGAGAGTGTGTGTGTGTGTGTGTGTGTGTGTGTTTGGAGTCAGAGAAGAAGAAGATGATGTGAGTATTCTTAAGGGCAATTCAGTATTTTTAATAATAATTTTAATTGGAAAACTAACAGTGTTAAGTCACCTGGACTCAAATGAAAATAAAAATAAAATGAAAAAACTTAAATGGAAATAAAATGAAACGATAGGGGGCGGATGACAATTTCAAAACTGTAGGGATGCAAGTGGTTAAAATGGGCAAATGTCAGGGATGCAAATGGTAATTTACTCAACATGTTATGAGTAGATGAAGAACAGGAAATAAAAGTGTAATTTCTAAAAAATTGTATCTGATTATCCAAATATAAGAAAGAAAAACATAAAAACTCATTTGAACATAGTTATGTTTATTTTCTATCTAAATCTTAATTAAATGTAAATAATAAGGTTTTTTATTCATTTACAATAATAAGATCATAAATCATAATGTAGTTCACATAAGACTAGGTAGGCTTGGGGATCACTTATCATCTAGCTGGCAAAATTTTCTTTTGATAAAGATATCTAAAGTGATAGCTTTTTTATAATTTGATTATTATATTATCAACCACAAAATAGTTAAAAAGAATATGAAAGTAAACTATTTGTGATCAAAAACTTTTTATCACAATATTTTGTTTTTATAAAATTAGAAAATTTGAATATTGTGCTACGGTGTGTTTGAAATGAAATCACTACAAGAATATGATAAGATATATTGGAAGCAAACAATTTTATTTTCATAATTTAAGTGTGGATACAATTTATTGAGAAGTAGACAAGGGCACAAATGCATGTGTGTGTGGGTGGCTCGTGAAGAGATAGAAAAGGAGACGCAAGAAAATTAAATAAATAAATACATAAAGAGAGAGGGTGTTTTTGGCATCATATATGATATATGTGTCTTTGTGCTTGTGGCTGTCCGTCTCTCTATGATGGTTTGGAGAAATATAAATTAAAAATAAGAAATTTAAGTCAAATTTAGAAAAATTCAAAATAATAATTAGAATTTAATATCCTATCAATTAATTTTATACATTTATAAAAAAAACTCTTAAATTAAAATCTAATTAATCAAGTTATTAAAGTACATATAAAAAGAAGAAGAAAAAAATTGAGTATTTTAATAAAATACTCAAAGTCTTAATTACTATTATTTGAAATTATCACAATAAACTAAACAAACAAAAGTTTGGAGAAAAATTTCACTCTTATATAAGAATCGAAAAGGACAAGAAAATAATAAACTTGACGTATGTCTCGTGTAATAAGAAAGTTTCTTCGTGAATGTGTGAATAACTAAATAAAAAGTGAGATCATATATTATACCACTAGTAATTCATTTTCAGACCTATTAAATTATCCTAACCAAATTTTAACCTGTAAGGTTTTTAGAAAAATGAAGTGACAAGAAGTTATATTATTTATTTATATATACTTTTTTTTTTTTTTTTTACCTTTTTATGTGTTTGCCTTTATAGAAATTTTTTACGTAGTTGTCTCTGAGTTGTTGAAATATCTCTCCTCTCTTTCCTACTTTTATTTTTCTTTGTGATGGACTCTACGAGGAGGATTCCAATCTCAATCTCATCCCCTCATCATTATTGCACTAAAACTCATTATCTTCTTCATCAATAACTCAACTCACCTCAACACAACAGCTCAACTTAACGATGAATGGTGTTGTTGTTGATTCAGATGAATCTGACTTCGTTGAAGTAGATCCTACAGGAAGATATGGGAGGGTAAAAATCCCATCTTTTTGTTTTCCCATTTGGGGATTTTGATTTCTTCTTCTGATTCATCTTCTTTCTTGCAGTATAATGAGATTTTGGGGAAGGGAGCTTCAAAAACAGTGTAAGAAAGCACGATTTTTGATATTTGATTGATGGGTTGTTTGGAATTGGATGTGGGATTTACAGTTTGTTTTGCGTTGTTAAAGTTATAGGGGTTTTGATGAGTATGAAGGTATAGAAGTTGCTTGGAATCAGGTGAAACTTTATGATTTCCTGCAAAGTCCTGAGGATCTTGAGAGGTTGTATTCTGAGATTCATCTTCTCAAAACCTTGAAACACAACAACATCATGAAATTCTACACATCTTGGGTTGATACAGCTAACAGGAACATGAATTTTGTCACTGAGATGTTCACTTCTGGTACACTTAGACAGTAAGTTCATCAATTTTGCCTCTTTAAGATTTTGTTCTAAAATTGATTTTTCATTATTTTGTTAGGTGGTTTGGTGTCCTTGATCTGATTTAATTTATATTGATTTGGGTTAATGATAATGAATAATTAGGTATAGGCAGAAACACAAGAGGGTTAATATAAGAGCAATCAAACATTGGTGTAGACAGATCTTGAAAGGCCTTCTTTATCTCCATAGCCATGATCCTCCTGTCATCCACAGAGATCTTAAATGTGATAATATTTTTGTTAATGGCAATCAAGGAGAAGTTAAAATTGGGGATTTAGGGCTTGCCGCCATCCTCCGTAAATCACATGCTGCTCGATGTGTTGGTAAGTTTCACTGGTTTATGCATATCATGCCTTAAACTCAAGAATGTAATTCTTGAATGAGATGTTTCATTACTAAGTAGTTGGCTATTTGCCTATTTAATCTGCAATTGCATTCAATCAATTGAATCGTTTTTGTTGCCTCTCAGGAACACCAGAGTTCATGGCTCCGGAGGTTTATGCTGAAGAGTACAATGAATTGGTCGACATTTATGCATTTGGGATGTGCATTTTGGAGATGGTCACGTTTGAATATCCTTACAGTGAATGCACGCATCCTGCTCAGATCTACAAGAAAGTTATTTCAGTATGAACTTGTTTACTTTTACTGTTTTCAAATATTCAAATCAAGATATGATATTCTTTTAAAAAATATGTATATGATATGTATATATATTCTTCCTATTGCAAATAGGGGAAAAAGCCGGATGCTTTATACAAAGTTAAGGACCCTGAAGTGAGACAATTTGTGGAAAAATGTCTAGTTACAGTTTCTCTTAGGTTGCCAGCTAAAGAGCTACTTAAAGACCCTTTTCTCCAGCCTGAAGATTATGGTTATGATTTGAGGCCACTTGATTATTGGCGAGAGTTTGATGGAATGAGTCATGGTTATCATACACCAATTGATAATTACTCAAACTATCTTAATCATGAAAATGACGCAAATGAAATACAACTATTCACTACCCAACAAGAAGACCACATGGATGATGTTGATATTTCTATCAAGGGAAGAAGGGGAGAAGATGATGATGGTATCTTCTTGAGGTTGAGAATTGCTGATAAAGAAGGTATGCTCTAGACACTGCTATATATACTTAACATAAAAGGGTAAAATTTCTTGCCTACATTGTTATATTTGAGAATATTGTTGGGATATTGTCTAAACATTTCTAACCTCTTTTGGACTTTGAGTTGATGCATTTCATCCTGGGGAATCATCTATGTATCTGTTAGAGATTGGTTTTCAAGAAATAAAAAATTTGTCTTTCACAATGATCGGTTTTCATCAAGGGCTTTGTTCGTTTACACCTCTACTAATATAATAATGAGTGATTTATACATTTTATTTCATATAAATAAATGATTGTGCAGATGCAATGCACTGATTTACAAGTTAAGAAGTTATGAATCCCCAACAATATTTAATAAAGATAATTAAAATGTAACTGTGAAGACGAGATCCTACCTCCTTTTAAGACTGTTAACAAACTCGAGATTTGTTACTATTTCTGAATTGAAAACCTTTGTTACCTACTTACCTTAATAATTCAAAAGGATTCTGTTGCAGGGCGTGTTCGAAATATTTACTTCCCTTTTGACATTGAATCAGACACAGCATTTAGTGTTGCAAATGAAATGGTCTTTGAGTTGGATATTACCAATCAAGATGTCCATAAAATCGCCAACATGATCGATGGCGAAATTTCTTGCTTGGTGCCAGAGTGGAAAAAGGGTAATTCAGAAGATCATGAGAACAATGATGGTTACTGTCACACTTGTGCAACAAACGGCTCCCATATCAACACAAAGTCAAAGAACCCGCTTCCGTGTTCAAGGCATCATTGTGGTGGCAGTATTCATGGGCGGTTTGAGGAAGTAACTTACCAATTTGAAGGCTCGGAGCAGTGTTTGACAGAAGGTGCACCTGTTGTCTCAAGCCAATCTGATGGTTTACAGTATGCTGATATATGGGGGCCACAGCAGAGCGAATATCATTCGTGTACAGAAGATGAACCAGTAGTTGAGAAGACCGTCAAGTTTGAGGAACCCGAGTTAGCAGACGATGATTATGAAAACGAGATCAGACAAGAATTGAGATGGCTGAAAGCCAAGTATCAGATGGAGCTAAGAGAAATTAGAGATAAACAGCTTGGACTCGCGCCCAAACATGACAAACATACAAAACATAAGACGTCGAGGCAACATAAAGATAACCATCATGATCATCATCATTTACTAAAATCGTTTGCCTCGGGGACCCATTTTGTTTCTTTTTCTCTAGATGATGGAGATTCAGAGACAACCAAGAACTTGTGCACAGGGGACTTGATTTCTGAACCTCTTCATAGAGCAACTTCCCTTCCTGTTGATCCCATAGATTCTTAATATATTAGATTCTCTTCTGATTCTTTTTTGCACCCAACCACAAGCAATAAGGTGAGGATGATGATGATGATGACGATGAAGATGAATATGCTGCTGATGATGATGATTGATGATACTTGTGATATTTTGTACAGCCCTAAGCTGAAGGTGGGTGGAAGAAAACACCAGTCTTTGTGATCTTTTGTGAGAGTGTACATTGCCATCTAATGTTATATGCTTCTTATACATGGGTTTTTTTCTGAAACAATCATCTCTATATTAACAAGATGTATATTTAATCATTTACTTTTTGATTGGATGATGAAACCCTAATTTCTTCGTTTATCACTCGCTTTTTTTTGCTTGATTTAGTAAAAGATTTGTCGAGCTCTTATGAGCGAACCTCAACCCTTCGCCATCAATTTTCATTTGACTGAAGTTCCGAGATTATGTGTCGGTTTAGTTTTTTGTTTAAGAGATACCACCTCTATGTTTATATCGGTTTACATCCAATGAACTGATAATGTACGTGAAAATACATGGGTATTGGAGTAGAACGCATAAGGTAAAACTTGTTTTACCTAAGACATGCATGGTGTGCATGTGAATAATCTACTGACGTAAAACAAAATTTTGCAACGTTTAGTTATTCATTATATTGTTTCCACAACATTTATGACGCAATAAGCACTTTTTAAAGATGTTTAGGCCAGATTCATAAAAGCTTGATCAAATGGACAATTTACCAACAAGAGATGCATATTCTGTAAAGGAACAATGTTGATGACCAAAGCGGTGAAGATGAAGCAAGTGAACACGCATGACTTGTTATGTATGTTAAGAATATGAATAGTCATAGAAGTTTATATAGTTACGATAGTTAGTTTGCGCATACGGTTATCAAACAAGTTAAAATGGTTGGTTTATTTGTAACATCTCTATACAAGAGATGCATGCGTTCAAGATCAATTAAACAAACAAACAAACATACCCAGTGTGTCCCACTCAAAAACAGAGTCTGGGAGGAGTAGGTGGTGACGGGTCTTTCCTCTATTTAGAGAGATAAAGAGACCGCTGCCAAAACAAACCCCCGACTCGAGGACGATAGCAAGCAAATTATATAGCATATAACACATAGGTATATATCACATAGAGGTTTAGAATAAGCATATGCAATATTCTTAAGTATATTCAAAAGTATGAAATACATCACAAAGCGTATGCATACCCATAAGCATACCAACCCGAAGCTAGTGCATATATCAAACAAGCAGCATGTTCCACCTATATAGGACAAATGTTGATTACACCATTCAGGTCTTCGTGTACTCTTCCTACCCACAGATCCCCCTAGAAGTCCTTAATTTTAATTATACGCCTCCACGCACTACTATCCTCGATCATGTGCTTAGAGAGGTGCAACTCTATCATATCTCGCCTAATTATCTCGTCCCAAGTCAACTCAGGTCTTCCTCTACTTCTCTTACCCTCTAGGATGATGTTCTTTACTGCTCTAACAGGTGCTGACATCTGTCTCCTCTTCACGTGCCCCAACCATCTTAATCTTCCCTCTCATATTTTATCCGTGATACAAGCCACCTCTAGCCTCTGTCGAAACACGTTGTTCCTTATCCGATCCAGTCTTGTGTGTCCACACATCACCTCAACATTCGCATTTCCGCTATCTCTATTTGCCGCTCTTGCGATTTCTTTACGACCCAACAGTCTGTTCCGTATAACATAGCTGGACATACTGCCACTCTATATAGTTTTTCCTTTAGTTTAGTCGGAAACCTCTTATCACATAAAATCCCTGATGTTGCTCTCTACTTGCACCATCCTGATTGAACACGGTGGGTTACAGCACTGTGTATCTCTCCGTCCTCCTGTACGTACGAGCCCAGGTATTTGAACCTAGACGTCTGTGGGACCGCCAAACCCTGAATATTAATTTGGGTGTCCTCTTCAGTCTTTCCACTAAAGTTACAATGCATGTATTCTATCTTACAGTGACTTATCCTTAAGCCTTTGCGCTCTAGTGCTGCCCTCCACTATTCTAGCCTCTCGTTAAGCACCCTTTTAGATTCTGATATTAACACAATATCATCCGCAAACTGCATGCACCACGGTACTGGCTCCTGTATTGACTTGGTCATCTTATCCAACACTATCGCAAAGAGAAATAGGCTCAGTGTTGATCCTTGGTGGAGTCCCACTTCGACCGGGAAAAAGTCTGTGTCTCCGACTGGTGCTCGCACGCATGTTTTTGCCCCGTGATACATATCCTTGATTATCTTGATATACCTCTCTGGTACCCTTCTAAGTCGTAGGCTTTCCCAAATGAGTTGTCGTGGAACACTGTCATAGGTTTTTTCTAGGTTAATGAATACCATATGGAGGTCCATTTTCTTTTCTCTATACTTCTCCATTATCCTCCTTATGACGTGTATGGCTTCCGTTATAGAGCGCCCTGCCATAAATCCAAATTGGTTTATCGCTATGTGAGTTTCGCATCTAATTCTTGTGTCAATAACTCTTTCCTATAGTTTCATCGTGTGACTCAAGAGCTTTATTCCTCTATAGTTTGTGCAACCTTGAACATCTCTTTTTTTGTTTATATATGGGGACTATGACACTGCTTCTCCACTGCTCTGGCATCTTTCTGGTCTTGAAGATAGTGTTGAATAACTTCGTTAGCCATTGCAGTCCCTCATCTCCCAGACACTTCCACACTTTAATCGGTATGTTGTCTGGCCCCACTGCCTTAGCCCTCCCTATTTTCTTAAGAGCTCTCATCACGTCGTCTATTGTGATGCTTTTACAATAACACTTATTTTGTTGCGTTGTTTGAGTTGTTTGATCGATCTCTATTTGTTGATTAGGGTTCTTTATATTGAAAAGGTTATTGAAATAGGTTTTCCATCTCACCTTGATGTCTCTCTCCTTCACCAAGACCTTTCCATCCTCAGCCTTTATAAACTTCACCATTCTCAAGTCCTGTCTTCTACTTTCTCTTGCTTTAGCAAGCTTAAACATGTCATGTTCTCCTTCTTTCGTCTCTAGTCGCTTTTACATCCTCGCATAAGTTGTGTTCTTTTCCTCTGACATAGACTTTTTGGCCTCTCTTTTGGCCTCATTGTATTTATCTTTTAGATATGCTTGTTCTTCCTCATTATTACATCGTAAAAGCTCTCTAAAGCTTTGTTGTTTAATTCTTATCTTCTCCTGTACATCTTCGTTACACCACCAGGATTCCTTATGACCTACTGTGAACTTGTTGTAACTCCAAGAGTTTCTTTAGCTGCTTGAATGACTCGAGTAGCCATAACCTCCTACTTTTGGTTTGCGTCTTCCTGTGGTCCAGCCTGGCTCATTGGTATGACCTTATCTCTAAAGGTGGTAATGTTTTTGTCTTTGAGTTGGCCCCATCTGATCGTAGGTCTAATTCTCTTGGTTGGTTCTACAATTGCCCTCTTAACGTGTAGATCCACCACCAACATATGATGTTGAGTCAATACTGTCTCGCCCGAGATTGCCTTATAGTCCTTCCATAAGCTACGATCTTCTCTTCTCATCAACAGATAGTCTATATGCGTGTGTCTGCCGCCGCTGCTAAACGTGATTAAATGCGAGTCTCTTTTCTTAAAAAACGAATTTATAACGCCTAAGTCATGTGCTAATGCAAAGTCAAGAAGCTCCTTACCGCCGTCATTCCTAAGACCATACCCAAAGCCTCCATACACCAATGGGAAGTGATCATTATCCTTTCCAATATGTCCATTAAAATCTCCTCCTATGTATATTTTTCTTCTCGATGTATGTCTCTCATAAGTTGATCTAGACTCTCCCAGAACTTCTTTCTTTCCGCTTCCCCTAATTCAACCTATGGTGCATACGCACTAACTACTGCCACTACTTCATCCCCTATTACTATTCTTAATAGCATAAGTCTATCATTATATCTTCTCACCTCCACTATATTATCTTGAAGTTCTTTAGCAACTAGGAAACCTATTCCATTCTTTGTTCCATCTAATCCTGAATACCATAGTTTATACCCGTTGCACTCTTTTTCTCTCCAACCCCACCATATAGTCTCCTGAAGACACGCTATCTGTACCCTACATCACTTCAACACGTCTATTAGCTCTAATAACTTACTAGTTAATGTTCCTACATTTCACGATACCAATCTTAATCTATAACCCTTTTCCCCTGTAGTTGCACTTCTCGTCACCGAACATCACCTCAGGGCAGCATAATGACTCCTCCTATCTATTTTACCGCACTAACCCACCCTAGCAAAAGAAATACTAGACCGAGCCCATAAATACAACCACTGTTGATGCATAACACCTTAAAATAGAAGTGTAGCACTTGCAATGCAAAATCAAATGTAGTCACTCATAAGAGGTAAACAACACACAAGTGATGCACAATCAGATCACAAGAAAGCAGAAATAGCACAATAATAGAGGATGACTCTCTCTATTTAAAACCAGATGATGGTACCCGTAACCCAGCCAAACAATCTACCCGGAAAGATAAAAGTAAACAAGAAGAAAAGCAGGGATGGAACGATCTCACTAAGTGCACACCTAAGTTAGGGTTCTTCGATTAAGCCCCCAATAACTGCACACCCAAGTGAAGACCAAATATGAATTTATTCTTAAGATAAATTGCCAATAGCTTAAACCTTTCTATATTTTGGCGGCCTTTAGATGAGATCGCAGGGGGGGTCACGTCAGTGAAGGGGGTGCCGATCGAGTGGGCTGCTGGCGATGAAAGAGGTGCCGATCGAAGGGATACTGACGGTGAAGGGGGTGCCGACAGAGGGAGCTGCTGGCGGTGAATGGTGGTGCCAACTGGGGGAGCTACCGGCGGTGAAGCGGGTGCCGATCGAAGGGCTGCCGGTAGTGAAGGGGGATGTTCAAGATCAATTGTGAAAGCTAAATTCAAAGGCATCCCTCAAGCACATGCAAAAAACCCTAGCTTAGGCCTTATCACAATGACCATACGTGTAATTTATTCATTTAAAATTCATCTTTTAGGGAACGCATAAACGTCAAAAATTTTATGAATATTATTGCATCTTTTAGGGAAGCATAAACGTCAAAAAATTTATCAATATTTTTGGAGAGTGTATTAGGCTTAATGAGATCAATGTGCATTACAATTATGTTGGAAGAAGATGCATTGTTTCATTGATACAATGCCATATCAACCAGTATTTACAATTTCAGAACAAAATCCTAAACACATGGGATTAATCAAGTAATAAAGATGGACTCTGATACTAAAATCAATTCTTCTAATTCAACTAGAGTAAACACAACTCAAAAACAAAACGATCATGAAAAGGCGTAGAGCTAGATCAATCTGGCTGCCCTCAACTCATCATCTTAAGTGTTTGGCTTGGGGGTAGCCCTGATTGTAGCTTCCATGAAACCATAGGTCTCATTTGAACTGTCTCCTGTTATCTTCCTCTTTCTCTCTCTCTCATCCTCCTAAATCTCCTCAGAGGTTAACTTTCTCTTCCCTTTGTCACTCACAGGCCTGTGTGACTTAGGGTAGAGAGAGCTTTACCCTTCATTGCTTGGTGCTGTACTTGAGCTCTGGATAGAGAGAGGATGTGAGACATCTTCACCAGTTGTTGCCTCACTGAGGGTAATGGGTGTTAAAGCAGTTCTAGCCTTAAGGTTCACAGGCTCAACTACTAGACCATCAGCCAAGGTTTCCCCTTATAACCTAATGTTAGGGTCCACCTCAACATCCAGTTGACCAACAGTCTTGCCTGCTAGTCTTTGTCTATATATCTTGGTTCTCCTTTTGAACTCTTCAAGCACCCTGTCTTGAATCTTATCAGTTAACATTCCAGCTTACCTGCTTTGACTTAGGTTGGAAAGTGGAAGGTCAACTAGATAGGTGCTCTCATAGTATCTCAGGTTATAGAAGTTGAAGATTTATTGTTATCCCTGAGACCTAGAGATTACCAGCTCCTTTCAGCATCATACCTCCATCCCATAATTGGATTTTGGTAGGGTGAGATGGAGTAGACATTACCCTTGGTATACCCTCCTCAAATAAGCTTTGAATGGACCTGAAGAGGTTGTTGAGTATGGAAAACTGCAAATGAGGGTGGTGAGTCTTCCATGTCCATACTCTGGGAGGAACTCCCAGGTTCTATGATTGCAGATAGGACTTTTCCCCCCTTTTTGGTAGCATCATCCTCTTGCACAGGGAAGCTAAGGGTTAGGTCCACCATATCCACAAGTTCTTGTGGGCCGGGTTGAGTTCTCTTGATGGGTCTCTCATCTAACTTGCCCTTGAGATCGGTGATCTCAAGTTGCTGGTCATTCACCCTTTTTTGTAAGGTAGCAACCTGAGATTCCAGGTAACCCACCTTTGAAAGTAAATATGTGCATGTTCTTTACAGTTTTTGCACCTTTAGTTGCAGACTCCCCTCATCTTTATCAGAAGAATCATGAGGGGATGAGAGACTAGGACCAAGGTCTTCTTCCTTCTCAACAACATGGAGTTTTTGGCTGCTGGATTTTTCCTGCACCATGACAACTTTAAGAGAAGTGTCAATGAGCTGGGTTGTTATGGTTGAGGTCTTAATGATGTAATCATTCATAGAAGTGAGAGCCTCTTCCATATGTACTTTCTAAATAGGTTTAGGGAGGTCCACCTCAGTTTGGGTTGGATGATGTGTACTGGATATGGGTGATTTAGGAGCACCCATCTCTCCTTGAGAAGGGGTGGAGAAGAGAGACTCATGGTACTCGCTGAAGCTGATATCTTCATCATCATAGAATTAAAGGTTTTGGATTGGTTGGTTGAGATCTAAAGGCTGGGGATGGTAGCTTTCCCCTGAAGGTTGATCACTAGAGTTTTGAGACTCAGAATGAAGGCCTAAGGATGGTATAGTAGCTTATCAGGTTGAGTATGAGGAATCTTAGCACTGATCAAAGAAATGATAGGAGTGGTCTGCTCCTTTGGAGAAGTGAGAGCTCTAGTGTCCACTTCTTCCTGCATGGGTGAGTGTATGGTGCAAATGTAGAAGGTGTGGGTTCAACATTGGCTTATGTTGCCAAGTTTTCACCTTGAGCAACGAGCTCTAACATATTTGGGTCCAGGACTGTTTCTACCCTGAGAAGCCAATAGTGGATTTTCTCATTGTCTTGAAGATGTCGGGATTCATCTGTCCCAGTTTAGGAGTGTTACCTGTTCCCTTTAACTATGTTGCCAGTTCACAGTTAAGAATATGTTGAACATATCCAGGGAACATATAATACTCTAAGAAGTCCAAATTAGCAAGCAAGTTTTTATAAACAAACTGATAGTACCTGAACTTTGCCCCTTGAGCCATCCCATGGACTATGTAGGATAGGTCCTCAGGAATTTGGTCCCAACCTCCATGCTTGTTGGTTAGAGAATGAATGATCACATGGAGGAGGTACTTCTATTAGAGGAAACCTTACCCTTTTAAAGGTTCGTACTGAGTAGTCCCCTTCATAGCTCATATGCCAGAATGAGTTATCTACAGTAGATTTGGGGAAAGACAATTTTCCTTCTTCATCATCCATCCATAGGGAAAGACAATTCTCCTTGTTCATCATCCAGCCTCAGATAAGAGTTGATGGTGGCTTGAGTGATGAAAATTGTCTTGTCTGCACTGTGGTAGACAACGCCTTCTCACCGTTCAAGATGACCTCTTGGCAGGTCCTCCAGAACTCTAACAGTTGATCTTCATACAAGGTAGGGTTGATTATGAGTGCAGTGAGGTAGTTTGATTGAGATAAGAAGCAGCAAACATATGAGAAACCAGGATCTTTCTTAGATGATAACAGAGTAACTTGGTTGTGTTGCCTGTGTAAATGCATGAAAAAACCAGGTTGATTTCTGTGATTAGGTTTGGCCATTTTGAGTAGCTTAAAAGTAAAGGAAGATATATCAGAATTTCATCCAAAGGTAAATGTTTTAGAAGTAGTTATTAGATTTGAAGACATAATGTACTTTCGAAGTTAATTTAATGTCTTCTGAGAGAAAATATATCTTAAATTTTTAAAATTCTAAGGAATATAAATTTTAAACAATTTCTTTCAAAGTAAACTGGGCTTATATAGGTGATGATATAGACAACTTAAGACACATATATTAAGAATAATCTTGAGTTTAGTTTAAGGAATTCTACTCAAAGTTAATCATTCAAATAGCTGATATAAGATACTTAAATCTCTGTTCATCAAAACCTTTTGTGAATAGATCAGCATATTGTTTATTTATGTTAACTTTGACCAGTTTTATCAATCATTTTTCAAAATTATCTCTAATCAAATGATACCTTTTGTTGATATGTTTTGTCTTTAAGTGCTGCACAGGATTCTCTGTAATAGAGATAGCTCTATTGTTGTCAATATGGATAGGAGTCTATTTGAAGTTGAATCCATAGTACAATATTTGATTCTGAATCTAAAGCACTTGAGGATAATAGCTTCCGGTAGCAATGTACTTAGATTCAGTAGTTGATCTAGACATACAGGATTGTTTCTTGCATTGCTATGAGACTATCCTTCCATCAAGGAATTGACATCCTCCAGATATAGACTTTAAAGTCATGTTGTAGCCACCGTAGTCACTATTTTTATAAGCATACAGATTGAAGTCAGAATTCTTAGGATACCAAAGGCCTAGTTTGGGAGCCCCTTTGAGATATATAAGAATTCTCTTAACAACAACCAGATGTGACATCTAGGGGTTGGCTTGATATCTTGCACAAATACATGTAGCAAACAAGATATGAGGCCTGCTAGCTGTGAGGTACATAAAAGACCTAGTCATAGCCCTGTAGTGATGTTCATCAACACACTCCCCCTCAAGATCAGGTTTTAGGGAGTGGTTTCTGGCTATGGGTGTGTTTGCAACCTTACACTCAGTCAGATGAAAATTGACAACCTACTTCACTTGAATTCCTAGAAAGAAATTGAGTTCCCCATGGCCCTCATTTCAAATCTATTCTTCATCAGCTTCTAAAAGTATTTGCATAGCCTTGGATTAGATGAACCAAAGATAATGTCATCTATATAAACTCGAACTAACATCAATTCATTCCTTGTTCCTTTAATGAATCCATCAATAGTATCCCTCTTATGTCCATGCTGAACAAGGTACTGAGATAGTGTCTCATACCACTTTCTTGGAGCTTGATGAAGTCCATAGAGAGTTTTGTCAAGCTTGTAGACATAATCAGGATGATCTGGGTCTATAAAGCTAGGTGATTGTTTGACGTACACTTCCTCATCAATCACCCCATATAAGAAAGCACACATGACATCAAGTTAGTAGACCTTGAAATCTTTAGATGTATCAAAAGCAAGGAATATGTTAACAACTTTAAGTCTTGCTACAGGAGCAAAAACATCTATGTAGTCAATCTCCTCTTCTTGTGTGTATCCTTGAATAACTAGTCTTGCCTTGTTCTTGATGACAAGTCCTCTATCATCTTTCTTATTTCTAAAAACTCACTTGGTACCTATTATGATCTTCCCTTGAGAAAGAGGACATAGTTTACAAACCTTTTTCCTTTTGAATTGAAGCAACTCCTCCTGTATTGCTTTAACTTCCATCATTCAGAGCCTCATCAATCTTCTTAGGCTCAATTTGGGACAAGAAACAAGAATGAAGACAAACATTTTTGTCATGGGTTTGTCCTCTTGTTCTCACCCCTTTCCCAACATCTCCAATGATGTTTATGATGGGATAAGACTTGTGGATTCTCAGTTAAGGAGTCACAGCAAGTTGGTTGGAGAGATCTAAATTGGTGAAATTCAGATCTAGTGATTGAGTATCACCCACCACATCATCACACTTATCAAGAGAAACTTTATTCAATGAGTGTATGACATCATTGATGTTGTCTTCTATGGAGTGGTTATCAGTATCAAGAAATTCTTAATCACTATCACCACCACCATCTCCTCCTACATTGGAAACTCCTTTATTTGAGTTCTGTGCTGGAATTTGTAGGCACCTTAGATGTGTCAGTTGAAGAGTTTGTCATTATTGTTAGTTGAAGAATTTGTTGGCACCTCAGATGAAATTCTCAGTTGAGCTCAAATCTTGGATTGGGATCTCCTACTGATAAGCTACATATAGATCCTAAAACATCTTCACAAGATTTGTTAAAACAATTGGTAAATAAATCAAGACCAACCAGCCAATCCGGGCTATAACCTTTCACACTGGGAGTAAGCACATTGAAGGTCACATTGGTTGACTCCTCAACTACTATAGTTCTGCGATTGTATACTCTATAACCTTAGCTTGGGAAGAGTATCCAATAAAGTGTTCATCAATTGATTTCTCAGTAAATTTGGCTATCTGATCTCTAGTATTCAAGATGATGCAAGGACATCCAAATGATCTGAGTAAGCCAATGAAAGATCTCCTTTTATGCCACAGCTCATAGGTGTCTTACCATGAGCCTTAACTACTAAAACTCTATTCTACACATAACATGCACTGTTAACTGCCTGTGCCCCCAGAAGGTGATGGACAAATTAGAGTTAGATAACATAGTTCTTGCGGCTTGAATAAGTGTCATGTTTCTCCTCTCAGCAACACCGTTTTGCTGAGAAGTCCTGGGAGCACTATATTGTCTTGTAATACCTTTCTCATCACAAAATACATCAAGGATTTGGTTCTTGAATTCAGTTCCTAGATCACATGTTATGATTTTGACCTTATGATCATATTGAATCTCAATTTTTAGAATAAAGTTCCTCAAATCTCAGGGTCTTATCCTTAGTTCTAAGGAAGAAGACCCAAGTGTATCTTGTTAAATCATTTGTGATCACCAAACAATAAGAGGTCCTTCCTAGACTCATTACACTAGTGGGGCTAAAGAGATCCATGTGTAATAAGTGTAGGGGAGTAGTGATTAAGTTTCTTTCCTTTGGCTTGTGAGACAATTTGTGCTGCTTCCCTTTTAGGGATGCAACACAATAGTCATCACTTGTAATTCCAGTTACCAAATCATTCTTAGATAAAAAGCAAGAAACTTCTCATGAAGGAAATGTTTCCAGCAAGTCCATCTTGTACATGTTCCCTTTCCAGGGAGGCTCTGAGTAGGATATGCTCTTGAGGAATGACCATCCTGGGCTTGAGAACAATGCATCATGCTCAGTAAAGTGCATGTTATGTATTTGATCACAAAATTTGGATACACTCAGAAGATTATACCGAAGCTCCTTAACAAAGTTTACCTTCTCAATGTTGAGCTTACCATTTATGAGATTTCCCTTTCCAGTGATGTAACCACCTGAATCTCCTCCAAAAGCAACTGGTCCTACATCAATTTTCTCAAATTTTTGAAGCAAAGAGCCATTGCCTGTCATGTGCCTAGAACAACCACTATCAATGATCCATACATTTCCTTCGATCTTTGTTCCTGCACAGAAAGAGATGGTTAGTTATATTTGGAAACCCAAGCCTTGTTGGTTTTGGGCTTGTCAAAGTGAACTAAAGATAATGCAATAGTAATTGATCCTATATGCAAGCTCTAAGGATCATTTTCTGTTGTTGATGAAAAATTTCAGTCACATGGCCTTCCTTCATCTTCCACACCATCTTTGGAAGACTAGACTTGACCTTCAATACTTTGGAAGTTTTGATGACTTTGGAAGTTTTGGAGATCGGACCTTCGGAAGATTTTGCATCCACTACAACAGACTTCAGTACTTCAGAAGCATTCTTTTCTTCAGAGACCAGTTTTTCATTCGAAGGTAAGTTTTCACTTATCTTTTTCTTCACTTTGGAGCTTCCAGAAAGAAGATATTTTCCTTCCATAGCTATCTTCTTCTTCTTCTTCTTATAGTTTTTCTTCTTAGTCATATGAATAGTGCTTTTGGGATTGTATATGCAATCCTTAGCAAAATGAGAAGTACTACCACACATGATGCATTCAGTTGACTTCCTTCTTAGAGTCTTCTTCTATGTATAAGGCTGAGCTTGATCACTTTCCACTTCTATCTTCATCTTCATAGATGATGAAACAGGCTTCTTAGGGTGAGCCTTGCTCTTGTAACTGGATAGTTCAGGCTACGCAGCAGTGGTGCATATTTGATCAGCTTTCCTCTCTTGAGCAAGATGATTTGGACATGAACTAGGACTCCTTATACCAGAATCCATGGTTGAGTTTTCACTTCACCACTTTAAATCAAACAGAGATGAATACTTATTTTTGCTTGGAGTTGAATGTGGTCTTGATCTCTTGGGCTTTCTTTGATTTTCTTTTGGCTAACCCGATCAAGTTCTTTATTGCAAACTTGGTCATCTTTGGTTCTTTCCTCTCCTCAGAAGAATAGTGACCCTTCTTAGGATGATCCTCTTCACTCATTTTAGATCCATCCTTCACTATCTCCTCTTCATCTTCATCCTTTTCTTGAATAAGGTCTATGAGAGGCAACTTATCTTGATAGGTTTCACACCTTGAAGGTCTTACAGATAACAATATGTGTGGATGAGCTATCTTACTTGAACCCAATCCTTGTCTGTTCTGATAAAAAATCTTTGCATTCATAGATAAAGATATGATGTTCTTGATAGTCTCCTCTTCAAGAACATATTTTTCTACCTTAGCTTTGCTGATCACAAGCTCAGTCTGGCATTCAACTAACTTGGTAATGAGATCCTTTATTTGAGTCTTGTAATTTGTGTGCTGATGCTTAAGAGTTAAAATAGTTTACTCTAAATCTTCTATTGTAAGTTTATAATCATTTTCAGTTCTTTTAAAGTCAGCTTTTAAAATATTCAAGGTTTCAAGGTCGGATCTCACTTCCAAGTTATAGGACCATACATAGTTACTTTAGTAATGTATTTAAGAGTACAAAGATGTTCTAATATTTTGACTTCTTCATGGTCAGACATCAATGCTTGGTTGGGAGAAACATCTTGTACCTAGAAGCTCCAGTCAAATCCTCCCTCTTCAATAACATGTTGTTTTTGTTGGCTAGGGTTCTCAGGTCTGGGAACCCCCTCAGTACTGTAGTTTGGTCTAGGTTATGCTTAGACGCCATTTGTACTTGGTGCATTGCATTCTATAGAAAAGTGTCCAATTTGGTTATAGTTATAACACTTCACCTTGATTTTATCCAGTCTAAACTTTCCACTGGATATATTGCTGGGAAACTTTCTTCCTGTCCTCTTGTAGAACTTCTTAGTTCTGTGAGTGAGAATAGCCATTTGCTGGACTATCTCCATTACTCCAGATCATTTGGATGGATACAATCCAAGTTTTCAAGAGTGAAGAGAAATTTGCCACAACTTTCATCAGAAGACACAAAGGCTTGAGTAGAGCTTGTCTCTTAGAATGGGCTTCCTTAGATGTAGCTCTCCCTTGGTGTCTTAGGGAAGGTGATGAAAGGACCATTTTGTGAGTTGTTAGGGTATCATATAAGATGATTTTATGGTTATTTACCATCCCTTTCAACCACGTGAATGGCTAAACTCTGCTGATTATTAGAAGAGATGCTTGATGGATTTTGCATGTTCATCTCCATCTGGTAGCCACTAAGGATACCATATAGCTCTGTGAGAGTAAGCATAATGAGATTTTCAGTTTTCTTAATGGCCACATAATAGTTAGTCCATTGTCTGGAAAGAAAGAACATGAACTTCCTCATAATGTCCCTATTCTTAAGTTTTACTCTAACATCCATTAGAGTGTCCATAATCTCAACATAACCGAGTATTGTTGAGTCATAGTTTCACCTGTCTCGTAAGTGAAGTTCTCAAACTCCTACTTCATGAGGTCTTTCTTGTTTTCTTTGGCTTCCTTAGACCCCTCATACATGAGCTCCAGTGCATCCTAGAGTTGCTTAACAGTTTTGCACTTTTTGAAGCCTCTTTATATAGAGTTTGGAAGAGTAGTTTGAAAAAAGATCATGGCCTTTTGATCTACATCAATTTTCATCCAATATTCTTCAGAATAATTAGCCAATTCCTTTGGTATCATCCCACCTCCAGCTGTGGCTGAAGAGGTCTTGGGATGTGAGGTCCATCTATGACAGATCTCCATATCTTGCTGTCTTGAGACTTGATGAACCCTTTCATACGTTGGCACCACGTATCAAAATCATCAGGAGTGATAAGTGGAGATTTAGTCATAGTACTGGTTTCCATATCAGCCTTTAAGATAGCTGCCATTTGAGTTGATAAGTGTTTTATGAAACTAAAGAGATCTAAGATGGTGAGATCTTACAATCAAGAGCTTGAAATGCTCTGACACCAATTGCAGGACCGGTGAAGGGGGTCAATGCAATAGTTTTACAAGGTGGAGAGACTTAGAACACTTAACAGATCTAATAGGGAACCAGTTAGGATGTAAAAATGAACACAAGTAAAAGAACAATAACAAGAACACTTAAATATGGTTTTCAAGAATGATGTATATTGTTCTCAAGTTCTTACTAGTGTTACAAAGCTTACCTAAATATTACAAGTACTTGAGACACTTTACACTACACCCTATAGCCGGCTGTACTTTAAAGGCCAGTTGGAAATACTATCTACATAACAAGATCAATTTAGAGTCAAAAGGAAGATTGCCTTTTGAATAGTGACTATGACATACCATAGCTCACATCCTTATCTATTATAAAAAATGATTAAAGTACATAGTTGAAAAGTTACAGACTCAACACCTTAACCTACCGTTGATAAAAGCATGAACTTTGCACCAACTCATGCTAGTTGGTGAGTCTTAAGAGATGGTAGTAGAAAGGTGATTCAGCTTTTGTCAAAAGTATGTCAAAGAAGACATGCCTTCTCCATATTCAAAAGAAATCAGTCTTTGGTTTTGAAACACTTTTTCTTTGAAGCTATGAAAGACTTCATCTTTGGCTTCGGAAGAATTGGCCTTTTGGCTTCAGAAGATTCGATACTTAGCATAATTCACTGATATATATCAAATATTTTAAAGGACTTTCCTAGTACTTCACATGTGCATGCTGAGATCTCTTTAAGTTGTTCTTTGGTTGCATCATCCTCTAAGTGTAATCCTTACAACAAATTATGACATCAAATGAGCTCATACTATTAGGGATCTTACCTGATATGATAAAGGCGACGTGTAGTGGGATGAGGATCATCTTAATCTGCCTCCCTAGTTGTACATATATGTGGTGGGGATTGGAAAGGAGTTGGGTGTTGATTTTAAGAGTAAATGATACCACTGAAAGCTAGCAATTGAATGAATGTCATGCAACCAACAATTGAATTGAAGAGGAAGGGAGTGACGGGTTTTCAATGGTAACGAACACAGGCTTCAATGGCGGTGTTCAGTGAGGCCTAACGCATGATGAGCTGAGGGCAAGGGATGAATGTGAAGGGGCTCATCTTATAAAAAAGTTGGAAATTCTAATTTTTCCCTATAGTTTTTCATTATATAATAGTAAGGATATACTATTATTATTGTGATAATGCATCTCATTATTTTGTATACTTTATACGTAAAATAAACTTTATTCGATTATTAATAACCTTCCATGTATACATGTGTGTGTATATAGGGAATGGATCAAATGATAACTCTTTTTTTTGTAAGAACGCTAGCAGACAATGTGAGTCACTAGTCTTTAATAGTAAAATAGTAATTAATAAAAATATAAAAAAAATTATAAAATAAAAGGTAACATAAAAATAAAATAAGTAAAAACACAAATTCTTTTTTTCTCGTTTCCCTCTTTTATAAAAAAATAAAAAAACTCGGTTTTTTATAAAATTCATTTTACACATGCGTAATATTGGATTTACACATGTGTAAATAACCGATGGATGATTTTTTTAAAAAAATATCTCAATATGATATGCGTTGGAAAGATAAACATTAATAAAATTAATGGTGAATTTTTTTTGAAAAATAATATCATGAAAAAAACTATGAACGTTTTAAAATAAGGTGAAAATTGCATGTGACTTGCATGTGATGTAAATTGTGTATTGGTTTCTATAGTTTTCGCAAAAAAGGTGTTTGTTAAGATAATCCTATCTCACACACACACGCACGCACACACACACACACACAGATATATATATATATATATATATATATATATATATATATATATATATA
>BJCO01000326.1:0-18262 GCA_018326465.1 Flaveria floridana | reverse complement strand
TATATATATATATATATATATATTTTGTTTTTGCGATGCATATGATCTTTATAATTCAACAATTGATGTAATTGGGAGTGTTTCTATGATGAGACATGTTAATTAGCCACAAAAGTGAGAAAGAAAAGGAGTTATATAACCTTGATCCAGGCACTGACTTCCACAACCAACTTTTTCTTCGCGATAGAAAATTCCATCCAAAATTTTCTTTTGGCAGAACTGCTCGTGCAGGTAGCGTAAGACGTTTCTTTGACTTCTTATTAATAGAAAACCACTGGTTTATCAACAATGAAGAGTGCATAATTAACTTTTAACACCTTCATCACCATGACACTTTTATGAAAATATCATTTTAATTTGGAACATGGCCATATGTAAGGAACCATGTAGTGGGTTAATTATACCTGTTGTGAATTATTGATGTAGACCCCTTTCCGAAGAAGAAAGTAGACTTCCTTCTTAGTCATGGACTCCTCAATATCTTTGACTATTTTGGTGTAATCATTTGGCAATCTTTCCCCCCAATCGATGTGCGTTGGTTGTATATCCACATTATTTTCGTCATTCTCCTAAAAATGGCATTCTTATTACAAAAAGTTCTTTTTTAGTTGAAAATGAATTAAACAAACAAATTCAAAAATGGCTACATACAAAGTCTATAGGACAAAATTCAACGCCTTCAATAGATATGGACCCATGTCCCCCAAACATTATCTCACTCGAGAACTGAATGTCAAAATGATGCTCACTTTTGGTGCTGGTAAACTGGAACAGTTCGGTCCTCAGCCATCCATCTTTCCCAACACGCGCAACACATGAGGTCAAATATTGTCTCATTTCTTCCAGTTTGTATTTGAAGGGTATACGCCAATCAGAGTGATGATAATAACCACATGCATACACAAGGTTTATGATGTATGTGACATTTGGTGACAAGAATTGAGTCTCAACTCTTAGTCTCATTTCTTGGGTTGATGTATATTTTTAACAAGTGTTGAAATCTGCACACATCACCATTAACCTCACCATATGTACACACTAAAGTTGTACTAGATCAAACAAATAGCAAAAGGCAAATAGTAAACTCACCTTGAAACTAGGTTTGCGTTTGGTGCAATAAACGGTAAGTTGTCTGATGTAGGAATACATGTTGATGCAGATATTAGTTCACAGTGTTGTCCTTTTTTATTTATTGAAAACCACTATAAAGTATAGATACAAGCATCTGATTCAGTATATCAACAACACAATAGTTTAAAAATGTTAAAAGGACGATAAATGGGAGTTTAAAAATGTATACGGGTAATAACATGCATATATTTATCTATAATTGACTTTGTATTAGTTGATGTCTATATATCCCTCATAATTCTCATAGTTTATCCCATATAATTCTCATAGTATAGTTTCATATCTACATGTATAAATATTCATCTTGACATCAATGAAATCATCAAAGAAATTATATTCCTATATGGTATCGAGCCAAAACTCACATCTCCCTTAACCTTCGACTTCTTCACCATTAATCTGCTCTTTCTTTTATTCTCCTATGGCTACCAAAGAATCCACCATCCTTCCTGCTGCCACAGTATATTAAAAACTTTATCCCAATTACCCTCGAGATGGAAACCGGACAGTACGGTTCGTGGTCGGAACTGTTCAAAATCCATTGTCGAGCTTTTCAAGTCGCCGATCACCTTCACCTCGCCCTCTCCCTACCACCTCTTCTGCCACTTCCAAAGACGCTCCAAATCCCCCACCACCGACTATTCGTGGGATCGTCTTGATGCTATTGTCTTACAATGGATTTATAGCACAATTTCTAATGACCTCCTTCACACTATCCTGAAACCAAACACCCCGCCTACGATGCGTGGACGGCTCTCGCCAATCTGTTCCAAGATAACCAGAACGCCCATGCCATCTACTTGGATCACAAGTCCTCCAATACACTACTTGATACTTTTTCCAATGTCTTCGCTTATTGTCAAGCTCTAAAGGTCCTCTCCAATTAACTTGCCAACGTGGGCTAGCCCACCTTGTCCATACCCAACAACACCACAGGCCTCTTCCCCTTCTCGAAGCCCAAGCATAGTTGGCCCAAGGCTCAATCAGGCCCTTGCAACCAGGTACACCCTAATGGACTTGGATCAGGCGTTGTATACCATGTCACTCAACCCACCTAATCAGCATTGGTATATGGATACCAAGGCTACAACAGACATGACCAATAATCAACGTAACTTCACTTTCTCTTTTCAATACCGGCATTGCTTGAAATTTCCGGTTAATGGACAGGGCAATCAATAATTACCCGCACCTTTCCCTTTGTTCACCCTCACCAATGTCCTTTACGTATCCAATTTAATTAAAAATTTACTTTCTATTCGTCGTCTTACCACTGATAATCATATTTCTATTGAATTTGACCCATTCAATTTTCTTATGAAGGATCTCAAGATGCGGACCCCTATCCTACGATGTAATAGTACCGGGGATCTCTATCGTCTCACACCACATCTACTATCATGCCTTCCACGTCCATCTACCTTTGTTGCTCTCTCCCATCAACTATGGTAGCAAAGACTTGGCCACCCGGGATAAAATCTATTGCATTCTCTTAGAAATTATAGTTTTATTGATTTTGATAAAATTAATAGAGACATGTGTCAATCTTGTGTTTTTAGGAAAAGTGTTAAACTTTTATTTTGTGACTCTATTAATGTTATGTCTCTACCTTTTGATATAATTCATAGGGATCTTTGAACCTAACCGACCTTAAGCATGGGGGCCATCGTTACTATATTTTATTTCTTGATTATTTTACTAATTTCTTGTGGGCATACCCTATTAGTAAAAAGTCCAACGTATATTCTATTTTCTCCTAGTTCTACAAACTTATCCACACTCAATTTGAATGAAAAATCAAACAATTTCAATGTGACAATGGTAAATAATATGCCAACTCTTCATTCCAACAATATTGTTCCCAAAACGGCTTAATGTTTCGATTCTCTTGCCCCCGTACCTCCTCCCAAAACGGCAAAGCGGAACACAAAATCTGCTCTATAAATAATATCATACGCACCTTACTTGCTCAAGCCTCTCTCCCTAATACATTCTGGCACGATGCTTTTGAGACGGCTACATACCTACTTAATATATTACCAAGCAAAACTCACCACTTTCACCTACCCACCCAACTTCTCTATAACCACAACCCATCATACACCCACCTTCGGGCCTTTGGTTGCCTTTGCTACCCTCTCATTCCTTCCACTCAAGCTCATAAACTTCAAAACCGATCCAACTCATGCGTCTTTCTTGGCTATCCATCACACCTTAGGGGGTACAAGTGTCTCGACCTAACCACTCACAAGCTCATAATTTCCCGGCATGTTATCTTTAATGAAACCATCTTCCCCTTCCATAACGCTCCATCACCCACTATACAATCCAACTATGACTTTCTGACAAACCATCTCCACCCACTTTATTCGCCACATGTCACACACTTTAGCCCACCTTCAACTCCCAACCCTATTGTTGCCACCCCCTCTTCATCTATGGCCCAACCACAACACTCATTACCACCCTCTCCCAACCCGTCAGCCCCACCCCACGGTTCTAGCACACCAACCATTCCACCTCCTCCACCCCCTCCACCTTTCTCCCTCTTCTTCCGTTCCTTCCCCCACCCCCATGCCACCTACCCGCACTATCCGTACTCGGGCCATGGATGGCATCTGCAAACCTAAGCAAGTCTTTAACCTTCATTCTATTTCCCTCGCACCCATACCCAAAACACCTCAGATTGCCTTGTCCACTCTAGAATGGTACCGTGCTATGACTGACGAGTTCAATGCCTTTATTAAAAATGAGACGTGGGAGTTAGTTCCACGCCAACCATACATGAACATCATCCGAAGCATGTGGCAATTTAAGCACAAATTTAAGTCGGATGGGAGCTTGGAGCGCTACAAAGCGCGATTGGTATGTGATGGCCGAAACCAACAGGTAGGCGTGGATTGTGGTGAAACTTTCAACCCCGTCGTAAAACCCGCCACCATACGGACTGTTTTAACACTCGCACTTTCACAGTCTTGGCCGGTTCATCAACTAGATGTGACCAACGCCTTCTTACATGGAAATCTTAATGAAATTGTTTACATGTACCAACCAATGGTGTTTAGACACAAAGACTATCTAGAACATGTATGCTTACTCAAAAAGTCCTTATACAGACTCAAACAGGCGCCATGAGCTTGGTACCAACGCTTCACAGGTCATGTCACACTCTTGGGGTTCCACCAAATCCGATTTGATAATTTATTATTTATCTACACCAATGGAAAAGACACTGCATATCTCCTATTATATGTCAATGACATCCTTCTTACCACTTCTTCCGACCATCTACGGATACATCTGCTAGCTAACCTTTCAAGTGATTTCACTATGAAGGATCTTGGACCTCTTTTTTAGGCATATCGGTTACTCGAACTGGTAACAACGTGTTCCTTTCTCAACAGAAGTACGCCGATGGAATCTTGCAACCCGATGGCCACCCAGTCGATACTCAAGGTAAACTTGGCACGCCAGACACCACATTTGACAACCCTACTCTCTATCAGAGTCTTGTCGGGGCCATTCAGTATCTTACCTTCATCCGCCCAGATATCACCTATGCGGTCCAGCAAGTATGCATGCATATGCATTCTCCTCAACTACATCATTGGAATGCTCTTAAACGAATTATCAGGTACATCAAAGGAATCGTCTTTTATGGTCTACGTCTCGGCGCCACCCAAACTCCATCCTTGCTTGCCTATATAGATGCGGATTGGGCCAGTTGCCTAACCACACGACGTTCCACATCCGGGTCTTGTGTCTATTTTGGGGATAATCTCAATTCATGGTCCTCTAAACGCCAGTCAAAAGTTTCTCGATCCAGTGCCGAAGTTGAGTACAGGGGTGTCGCCAATGTCGTATCTGAACTCTGTTGGATCCGTAACTTGCTTCTGGAACTTCATGTGCTTTTATGTCAAGCTTCCCTTGTTTATTGCGACAAAGTGAATGCCATTTATCTGTCCGGGAATCTAGTTCAACATCAACGAACAAAACATATTAAGTTAGACATACACTTTGTTCGTGAGCAGGTTCATCGTGGGCGTATCCGTGTTCTGCACGTTCCTTCTCACTATGAGATAGCTGACATATTTACCAAAGGACTACCACAAATTCTGTTTGACGACTTTCTTTCCGGTCTCAGCATTTGTCCACCTCCCGCTTCGACTGCGGGGTTATAATAGCATGCATATATTTATCTTTAATTGACTTTGTATTAGTTGATGTCCATCCTTCATAATTCTCATAGTTTATCCCATATAATTCTCATAGTATAGTTGCAGGTCTACATGTATAAATATTCATCTTGACATCAATGAAATCATGAGAGAAATTATATTCCTATAAGGGGCTTAAACAAAGTAAAGCCCCCGCTTAAATATATATTGAAAAAATTAAAATCAATCAAAACAATAAGATTATTGGCTTATTGCTGTATTTAACCAGCTTCTAAGCTTTTTTAGACCATTTAGGCTAGGGGCTAAGGCCTAGTAAACTAGGTAAAACCTATTCAAATTTAAACACCAAAACAGCAAAGGCCGGTTTGGGTCATTTATGCATTGAATTTTTGATCGAATAAGAGCAAATTACCGTTTTGCCATTGTCAACAAGCATCCCTTTCATGAAAAGCAAGAGAAGTTGACTTTGAGTCATGTAGGTTAGTGGAGAGACGGCACGATCTGCAATCCTTTGCATTCCTTCAAAGTTCATTCTCTTTCCCACATCTTCAAAAACCTCCTGTAATAATATTTTTAGCTACTTATTTCACGAATATTAAATTTCAATGAGATCTACACTTGTAATATGAGAACATTTAAAAAAAGAAACAAAATACCTGTTGTTCAAGTGCAATCCTAAGTTTTCGCACAATCTTGGCCATTGTCGGCCGTTCTTTACGGGCCGTCCTTAAACAACGATAAGCGATAGTTGAGAACGTAATCAAAGAACTAGGTTCCATATTCTGCAGACCATGACTTATTATGTCATCTAGTTTGTTCTCTTCAACACGTTTTTTCCACATAGGCACTAAAATGTCTTGTAGCCTACCATCACGATATTCACAACATAATGTCCCGCACATTACTTCAAACAACACAACTCCAAAAGAGTACACATCAGACTCTTTTGATAGAATACCCGTCTCCCAATACAATGGATCACAATATCCAGGTGTACCAACTGCATTAGAAACAAGATAGGTTTGGGGTTTGTTAGCTGGGCCAATTTTTGATAGACCAAAATCCGAAACCTTGGCATTCCATTGCTCATCCAAAAGGATGTTGGCGCTTTTGATGTCTCGATGAAGTACTCTTTGGTACGTCTCTGATGGATCATGAAGATAGTCTAGTGCCTTAGCGGCTCCGATACATATCTTGAGACGCTGAGTCCAAGTAAGAGTAGAGTCACTTAGATAGCCATCGAGGCTCCCACGAGGTGCATACTCGTACACTAGGATCCTCTCATCACCCTCGATGCAAAAGTGTAGGAGTGAGACCAAGTTTTTATGCTTGCAATTTGAAAGCATCGTAATCTCTTTCAAAAACTCAACATTCCCTTGCCCAAAAGCACGATCTAAACGCTTACAAGCTATTGCTATGAGTCCCTCCGGGCGTGAGAGTTCTCCTTTGTACACCGAACCAAACCCACCACGCCCAATTAGTTTGTTAGGTGCAAAATTGTCGGTTGCCAATATAACATCTTTCAATTGAATTTTGAGGTGATCAAACTCTTCCATTGAAGAAATTATATTTGATGAAACAGACTAGAGAAAAGAAAAGCTAGATCTTGAATGAACATCAAAGAGCTATAGCTGCTATTATAATATATACACTTGAGGAATCACATCTCTTAATTTCTTCGGCCCAGAAGTCTACTGTCTACTAATGCATTGACTTTTGTATTTTTGTAACGTTTCTTGATTAATCAGTTGAAAACGCATCTCACATTGAGTCATTTCCTAAAAGAATATTGATGGAAAAGTTATTTATCAAAATAGGTGTTTTAAAAAAAATGATTAAAATTGTTGTTTTTTTAAACTTATTATGTACTGTATCTTTTGACTCGTAGTCTTATCGGATAAAATGAATTTTACTTAAAATTATGAACTTAAAAAAATACACTCATTTTAATAAATATTTTTAAATCACTCATTTTAGTTAATATGTTTTTGATTGACACCCTTATGGAAAGAAAAAAAACTCGTCTCACATTTGATTCCAAAATAGGCTTATTTAATTTCACATTGAGGATGACGATCATTTTGATATGTTGAGTATGATGGATTGATGGTAAAAGTAAAAATGATAAAATTACTAAAATAATCATTTGACCAAAACAAATTACCAAAATAAACATTCAAAAATAAGAATTACTAAAAATCAGACCAATCAGGAGGACACACGTGTCCATCCCTAGCCATGTGGGCGAAGAAAACCCATAAGCCATCATTGATGTGTCCATTCCTTACTGACCAGGAGAGGAATTGACATAGTTCCTTGCTGATGAGTCCATTCCTCACTGACCAGGTGAGGAATTGGTAATTTTTCTTGCCGACATGTCCTTTCTAGCTGACCAGTCGAGGAATTATGGTTTTACCTCGCCAAAAATGATTTTTTTTACATTTGTCCTTCCTCGTCTAATTTCTTTAAATTTTCTATATTTATAAAATATATACATAAAATAATATACTTTTCATATTTATAAAAAATAATGTTTTTATACATAAAATAGTGTAATTTGTATATGTTTATAAAAAAATGATAAGATTTATAATATATTTTTATTACAAAATATTCTTTAAAAGATTTTTATAAATTAAACTAATATCTGTTTATTTTATAAACTTAACTTTTCTATTTTTTATTTTTTATAATCAAAAAGCAATTATTCATATTAAAAAAATTGTTTAAGTATTAAGCGAGGGAAAATCTCGCAAGTCTAGAATCTTATTTGATATCTGTTTCATTTAATTAGAAAAATAAAACTCACTTTTATAATAAGAATAAGGTTTTTTTACCCGCCGCACATTGCAGCTACGTATGTGACGTGATAAAATATAGACTACAATTGATCCGAATTGTTTTCGAACTGAACTTACGCCGAAATGTAGAGTAATTTGAACTTATACCATTGAACAAAAAACATATTATATTTGACACAACTCAAAACAAAATTTACATCAAACATAAAACAAGTCAAAATGTACATGAAATAACTATGTGTGACGTAACAAAATATAAACTACGATCGACTCGACTCATTTCCAAACCAATTTTTAAGTCGACACGTACACAAACTCACAAAGTACTTAAACATAAGCACAAAAGTATTTTATATTTGACCCGTCTCATTTCCTAACAAAATTTATATCAAAACATAAAACGTACTCGAATTCATACCGACAAATGCACAATCAAGAGTTTACTATTCATTACATACCTAGATTTTTTTTCATTATACTTGTGTAAACAGCGGCAAAAGAAGTTAGTATGTAGAGATATTTATTTATTTTACATTAACTATATATAAGTTGTTCACATGTATTTTTGTTTATTTGAAATATACAATATTATTTTGAGTTAATTTTAATTTTACTCTTTAAGGTTTGAATAAAGTAACTATTTTTCTCCAAAAGATTAAAAACATTAATTTACCATTAAAAGTTTCGTATATTGTTTCAATTTCACTCCAAAACTTTATTATTTTGGATAAAGTTGAAACAACTAATAAATCTCTTGAAATGAAATCGAAACAAATTATGAAACTTTATAAGGTAAATTAATATTTTTAATCTTTTTAAGGAAAATAGCATATATCATTTAAAGAAGAGTCATACAATCCGCAGTTCAAAGAAAAAAAATAGCAAATATTTTGTTTGTTTGTTTATACATGAAATAAATATAGCATCTAGTATCATGGGCGGCCAATTTTCTATTGGAATTAGCAAACATTTGGTTTGTTTGTTTATTTCTCTATCACGACAAAACATACAGCATCTAGCATGTGCACATGTTGTAGATAAAGAAAACAATACCACATAGGCACAGAAAGGCATCTTGCTTATTGGAGCTATCTTCTTAAGAGTTCAAGCTTCTATCTTTCATGATTTCATCCACAAAATTAACATATTTCATGTCACTACAAGAAATTATGTTTTTTGCGGCGATAAAGATTGTCGCAAAAAACCTTATATATCGTCGCAATAGATTTATTGTGACGAAATGTTCGTCGTTATTCATTCACCGTAATAAAGTGGTCGCAAAAAGTTATTGGCGACGAAGTTTGCGACGATTTGTTTTGTGGGGTCCACCTGATTTTAAAAAAAGGAAACTCGGAAGACAATTTTTTGCGACGAAATGTTAACTATTTTGCGGCGACATGTTGCCGCAAATATATTGGTCAGTATTTTATTTGTGACGAAATACCGCCGCAACTATTGTGGTCAAAATTGTTTTTTGCAGCGATATATCGCCGCAAAAACATCTTTTTTTTAATATTTTACTGCATTTGCAGCAATCCACCCAGATATTCCTGGGTATCAATCCTGAACCTGCTGTTCAAATGGTGGTTGTCCACCCGGCAGAAGACGGTGGTTGTGATGGCGCGCGGTGGTGGTGACGCAGACGGCGGCGGTGGTGGTTGTGGTGGTGACGGCTGTTGTGGTGGTGACGGCTGTTGTGGTAGCGGTGGGAGAGCAAGGGCGGTGGTGGTGGCGGATCTGTGTGGTGTGTTTGTGTTTGGTATGAAAATGGGGAACAGATCTGCAATCCCGTTTTCATAAAGTGAAAAACTTTTTTGCGGCGATATATCGCCGCAAAAAACCTATTGCGACGAAGCTTTTTTAATTCTTTTTTAATTAAATTTATTTTACTTCTTTTATGCGACGACATATCGCCGCAAAAAATAAAAGGTAAAATAAATTAAAAAATTATAGAAAGTAAAAAAATTAGAACCTTTTTTTGCGACGAAACTGTCGCCGCAAAAAAGTGAGCGGGAAATTTTCCCTCTAAAATAGGAATCAGAAAAAAAATTAAAAAACTTGAAAATATTATATGTGACGATATTAAATTGTCGCAAAAAATATTAAAATTTTAATGATCATAAATTAAATTATATTATATAATTTGCGGCGACAGTATCGTCGCAAAATAAAGCTTTGACTAGAAAAGTAAAAAAGTGGATTATTTTTGTCGTTTAGTGAGTTTTTTGCGACGAAATGTTCATCGCCGCAAAAAACATTGACGCGAAAAAACCATTTTTCTTGTAGTGTGTTACAACATCTCAAGATTCAGCTAAAGATTTCGGCCTCTATCTGTTTTGTTGATCAGCTATTCGGAACAAATGGGTTCGTAGAGGCGTATAAGAGAGCTAGAACCATCCTTTTTCTCTGGATGGAACATGATCTATCTTCACAAGTTTTGTAATGAATGAAGAGAATGGTCTTGAGCGAGTATAGACCTGGTATGGACCTTGATGGTTGTCTAGGTTATAGTAGTCTTGCTTGGAACACACATTTGAGGTATGTTTGTTTGGAGCTATATGTGAGCTACACTACCTTCATAGACTCGTTAACGCACAACAAAGAGTTCTCCATCGAGACATCAAAAGCTCAAATGTCCTATTTCATGTGCATACGAATGCTAAAGTTTCTGACTGTGGTTTATCATGATTATGCTTGGCTAACCAACAACATTCATATCCGTCATCCAAGGTTGTAGGTAAACCCAAGTGCCATGGTCAGTTGTATTTTGAGACGGGCTTTTGATAAAAGGGTATTGCGCATACTCTTTTGGGGTAGTATTATTTGGAGTAATTTTATTTGAAGTCTTGTGTAAGAGATCATTGTAATGAAAGGTTTACATTTTGATGATTTTCAATGATTATGCTCAGCTAACTAACAACACTCATCTGTTATCGAGGGTTGTAGGAAAATTTGAGTATAAGGGTCAGTTATATTGAGAGAGAATCTTTTGAATAAGGTTATTGCATATATTTTTTCCGGAGTCGTTTTATTTGAAGTCTTGTGTGGGAGATTATTGTAACAAGGAGGTTTACATTTTAGTTGTTACTTGAAGAAATTAGTACTGGTAAGAAGAGACATGAAGGTATTACATGCCATGTTCTAAATGAAAATACATGTTTGATTTTCTGATTACAAATTGCTATGTAGATAGAGAGAAATAGAAGAATTAAATTTTGTTGCCGTTACTTTTGTTTACTATACAAGTTGTTTTTGGTATTATACTTCTTTTTGGTTCTAAAGCAATGGCTAAAGTATAATATACAACAACATTCATATATCAATATATACAGTTTCATGGCGAGTGTTTTTATTTTTAAAGCAGTTTTATCCCCACCATTAGATTGAGCATTATACATAACGTTATGATCCTTTATTCAGTTATATCAGAGTGCAAAATGTGTTATCAAAAAGGCACATTACTTCTATTTTAAATGTTTCATATTGTTCTTGTGTGGGACAAGTTTTACCCCAAGACTCAACCAAAGATATATATATATTTGTTCTCTTTTTGGAAATTATTCCCCAATGATATGTTGACGTCTTAATTCTTTTAAATTTATCTCAAAAAAATATAATAAGTACAGAGGAAAAAAGAAAACATTTGTAATGTAAATCTAGTGTTGTAAAAATCAAGACTAGCCTCCAATTAGTCGTCAATTAATCGCTAATCGGAGGCTGGCCGCTTCGATTTCATCAAATCGGGGGTCCTAGGTGCTAACCGGTCAAAATTGGTCAAACTCGGATCAAATCATCCTAATCGGCGGTGTTCCGGCGACGAGAACAGGCAGATTTGCCTATTCCGGTGACGGATTAGCCAATTCCAGCGCCGAACTCCGACGCCGGTGACCGGAAGGGGAGGAGATGGAACGACGGGATGATGTATTGTTTTTAAATGATTTAATAAAGTTTAGTTATTTTAACATTTAACCCCCTTCATATTCACCAATTTACAATTACCCCTTAACTTGTAAATTAATGCATAAATCAGAATAAAATTAATGTTATAGATACATAAATTTGTAAAATTATACACAAAAATCCGGTCCGATTAATTCCGATTAACCCCTAGTCGGTACCACACTGTCCGGCTAGCGTCTAGGGATTTTTACAACACTATGTAAATCATACTAAAATTACTTAAGAACCCTATTAAAATAACCCCATGAAACTTTAGCAGGCCTGAGCTCAATGCCTTGCACAAAAAGACCAGTAAAGTTCCATTCATTCAAACTCTTCAAATAACCATCCATCCAAAAAGGATTAGAACTATAACCAACTTGTAACTCCCACACTTGCATTTCCATCCAACCATCCTTCCTGAGTTTTGGATGACCTTTTATTTTACGGGTTCGTGATGGTCCCTCATCAGGGCTTAGTACGATATTCGGGGTATGAGGAGGAGTGACTAAATAAATATGATGTTCTGTGGGTTTATGCATCCTAGACCGTTCCTTAAAAGCTGTTATTACGATACCCTCAAACCTAGAAGCATTTTCAGGTAGTTTGAACACGAGGTAGCATGCATACATTATATCAGGTGACAATAGTTGGGATTCGATTTGGAAACTGATAGCTAAATGATTATTATCACAAGACTCGGCTGCCTCCTTAAATCTGCAAAGAAATGGAAGAAAACATATCTTGTAAAATAACATGATATGCATTATGCATGTCACTATATATATGATTACTGAGTTGTATGTAATAAAGGTTTTTTTTGGTTTTTTTTTTCCTGCATGATAAAATTACTCTTAGAAAAACAAAATTTGCTACCTAGTCATTTTTCTTTAGCCAAATCAAATTTTGGATAAGTTGCGTAAGGCTAGCAAAAAGGATCTAAGTAATCGTTCTTGTTTCTTTAACTGGTTAGTAAGCTTCTAATCGCGTATAATTCTTTACTTTTGCAAGATATACAATCTTTCCGATTCAACAACAGTCTGATGTGTAGTGTTGTTACAGTGAGATATGTTGGCAACAAAAAAATGATGAGGAATAGAGATATATAACCTCAATCCTGGCAGTGACTTCCATTGCCAAATTTTTCTTCGTGATAGAAAATTCCATCCTGATTTTTCTTCTGGCAGAATTGCTCGTGCGGGTAGCATAAGACGTTTCTTTGACTTCTTACTGATAGAAAACCACTGATTTATCAAGAAAAATGTATCTTATGAGTCATCATTATGAATATGCCATTTTGGAACATGAATATATAATTAAGGAGCAAATGCAAAGAACCATGAAGATACATGTTGTGTGTTATACCTGTTGTGAATTATTGATGTAGATCCCTTTGCGAAGAAGAAAGTAGACTTCCTCCCTAGTCATTGACTCCTCAATATGTTTTGACAATTTGATTATTTTGATAAACTCATCTAGCAATCTTTTCCCCCAATCATTGTATGAATAACTGATCGGTTGCATGTCCACCTTATTTTCATCATTCTTCTATAATACATGCATATTAGAATCTGTGTTATTGAGACGTAAAGTTTCTTAATTACTTGAAAATTCAGTAAACAAACAAATTCAAATATATATGTCTACATACAAAGTCTACAGGACAAAATTCAACGCCTTCAATGTTGATGGAAATGGACCGATGCTCCTCAGACTTCATTTCACTCGATAACTGAATGTCAAAATAATGTTCCTCTTTGGTGCTAGTAAACTGGAACAGTTCAGTCCTTAGCCATCCACGTTCCCCAACATGTGCAACACATGATGTCGAATATTGTCTCATTTCCTCCAGTTTGTATTTGAAGGGTATACACAGGTCATATTGATGTGGATAATCACATCTGTAGACAAGGTTTAAGATGTATGTGACATTTGGTGATAGAAATTGAGTCATAACTGTTAGTCTCAAATCTTGGGTTGATGTATATTTAAACAAGTGTTGAAATCTGCACACATCAGAATCATCATATTAAAGATGGATTAAATCAATCCACTAAACGATAATAAGAAGCAAAAATTTCGAATTCAAGATCACCCCATAAGAGTTGGAAACATATGAACAAATGAGATACTAAACTGACCTTGAACCTAATAAGTCTGTATTTGGTATGATAAACACCGTGTCAGATGTAGAAATACATTTTGGTGCAGATATGAGTTCACAATGTTGTCCTTTCTTATTTACTGAAAACCACTGCTCGAATAGACATCTGATTTAGCATATCAACAAAACATTGACAAAAAGAAGGCACATAAATAAGTTGGATGGTGAAGATTAAAGTAATCACTTTCTTATCTCTGCTTCAGTTTTTCTTTATAAAATAATTGCCTTTGAGGTATGTATAATTTACCAAGTTTTTTATTTTTCTCTAATTCGCACTCTCTGATCCAAGGCACGCCTAAAAGTTCTATATATGCATGCTCAAATTTAGTCATAAGAGCTCCATCCAGGCCATACTATCCAAAGCCCAAAAAGCCTGAAGAAACCGAAAGCCCGGTTCTATACATATACATCATACATCCTTTATAAACTGTATTTTTATATGGATCTTATACTCTTTATAAATTAAATTTATATATAAATTATTTCACTAAAGAAGGTAACTATATAATATATCAGATCTTGAACTTCCTACTTTTTTATAGATTATCCTCTTATAAAATTAGTAATTTTTTTCATTTACCAGATAGCTTATAAACATTTTCAGCTACTTATTTAATCTTATCCATAAGGTCTGACGTATTATAAAAGAGACGGAAAGGTTTGTGTCATTTATGCATTATATTTCTAATAAATAAGAGCAAATTACCGTTTTGCCTTTGTCGACAAGCATCCCTTTCATGAAAAGCAAGAGAAGTTGACTTTGGGTTATGTAGGATAGAGGAGTTACAGCAAGATCTGCAATCCTTTCCATTCGTTCAAAGCTCATTCTCTTTCCAATATCTTCAAAGATCTCCTGTAAGATTTTTATTTTAATTTCAACCCTTTTCATGTCTATATATTATATATAGTAAAAATCAATCAGATCTAGACATGTAATATGGGAACAATTAATAAAAGAAAAAAAGTACCTGTTGTTCAAGTGCATCATTAAGTTCTTCAACAATCTTTGCCATTGTTGGTCGTTCTTTACGACCTGTCTTTAAACATTGATAAGCGATGTTTGCGAACGTATTCAAAGAACCCGGTTCCATATGTTTCTGTAGACCATGATTGATTACATCATCTAGTCTTTTTTCTTCAAAACATTTTTTCCACATAGGCACTAAAATTCGAAGTAACCTACCATCATGATATTCACAAGATAATGTCCCACACATTATTTCAAACAACACAACTCCAAAAGAGTACACATCAGACTCTTTTGATAGGATACCCGTCTCAAAATACAACGGATCACAATATCCAGGCGTACCAACTACATTCGAAACAAGATATGTTTGGGGCTGGTTAGCAGGGCCAATTTTTGATAGACCAAAATCCGAAACCTTGGCATTCCATTCCTCGTCCAGAAGGATGTTTGAACTTTTGATGTCCCGATGGAGTATTCTTTGTTGGGTCTCCATTGGATCATGAAGATAGTTTAGTGCACGTGCAACCCCAATACATATCTTGAGACGCTGAATCCAAGTAAGACTAATGTCACCTAGATAGCAATCGAGGCTCCCACGAGATGCATACTCATACATGAGAATCCTTTCATCACCCTCAATGCAGAAGTGTAGGAGAGAGACCAAATTTTCATGTTTGCATTTAGACAGCATCATGATCTCTTTCAAGAACTCTACATTCCCTTGCCCGAATTTACGATCTAAACGCTTACAAGCAACCATTCTACGTCCTTCCAGGAGAGAGAGTTCTCCTTTGTAAACTGATCCGAACCCACCACGTCCAATTAGTTTGTGGGGTCCAAAATTGTCGGTGGCCACTATAACATCTTTCAGTTGAATTTTGAGGTGATCAAATTCATCCATGGAAGACGCTATATGGATGTCCAATTTTTATTCTTTCGGATTAATCAATTCTAAATGTGTGTTTCACGTTTGACTCCAAAACAGATTTATTTAGTTTGATATTGTGGATGCCAGTTATCTTAATTATCAGATAGGGTAATATAAGACAGCTTGAGTAAGATAGTAAAATAAAAACGCAACATGTATGATTGTAAGAACATATGCATATTATCGGTACATAGTTTTGTTTGAACATTTAACGGATAAAAACTTCTAGATCATCTTAATGAAAAAATATATCCCACAAATGAAAATTATGAAATAATATAATTTGAGATCATATCTGACACACTTGAACGTAGACAAAGCTTTAGACAAAGTGGTTTGGGTCAATCAAACATTCCAACCAAGCCCCTTGAGGATCATAAAAAATTACTCTTTACTATGTCACTTCTAGTTGCACCTGATACAGGTGGCAAATTGGGCAGGTTTGATTGCAGCTCAAAACGGGTTAGGTTGTGTTTGGTTGACCCACATAAACACTCCTTTCACCTATTTCTTATGACATTCGTAAGTATACCATCCCAATAGTATTTTACCTTTTCTGAATAAACTGATCTATGAGGTTTATATAGTGGCTCTGACCCATTTGATCAATTTCACCCATTTGCCCCATCTCTAGTACTAACAACAACGATTTGATGTTAAAAATTTGATTCCTTGGGGAGATCAAGATGCTGCAAAGCAAATTTGAACAGGGCAAGATAAAAATACAACAAAAGAATAATGCAAGGACGTTTCAAAGATATTAGATCCTGTGTACTCTTATATATATGGTTGCCTCATAAGTGTTAATAAATTGTTCACATTTATATTACCCTGTTTTTGGTTGATATTAAAAAACTCTTTGGCATTTGTTGTTGTCAAAGAGGGATTCAGCGGCAGATCCCAAAAACTTACATGTTGGGTGGGGGCACAAGGTACTAACGCTGGCGCTATAAGGTGGGTTGGGTTATGAGCCAAAACAGATCGGATGAAAATGGCTCAAATTAGTATCCTCAATTCATTATTTCCTCCAATAGCAGCTAACAAACTCTACATGATTGAAGGAACATTTTTAATTTTGTAGACAGATAACATAACAATAATAAACCACCAGCAAATCAATACTAGTCCACAGCAAATCAATAGCAAATTAAAATTAGCACTTTAGTGCTTTATTTGACCAAAATTAACAATCACAAAACCAATTAGCCCTAACAACTTAATTAGGTAAAATAATTACAAATATCAAAAATCAATTATGCCCAAACAACAACTTCTGGTAACAATTTTAGCAAATCACAAACGTTCTGTTTGGCATTGTTTTTCAAAAGCTGCTTATACTTTATTTACTCATAACGATCACGTTACCAAACGCTATAAAATAATTTTTTAACTTTTCAAAAATTAAAAAGTTAAAAGTTAGTAAAAAAATTACTCCCAAACACCCACAAAATCAATAATGTAGAATTAGCTACTGCGCTTTTGTTGAAATGGGAAAATTACAGGAAAAGAATTAGAAATTATGTAAAATTTAGCCCTAACAATCACAAATTAGGAGAATATAGGGTTTACAATCCTACGAGTGAAGTTAGGGTGTTACCTTACCTCTTCTCACATTCAAACAATGAAGTAGGTTGGTTGAAGTAGGCAGCAGTGCATGCGTTAATTGGTAATTCAGAGTGGATTATGATGTTTCTGAAGCTACAAAGCAAATTCGAGCAGGAGAAGAAAAGAATACAACAAATGAGGACTTCAAGGAAGCTTCAACGATACTAGATTATATGTTGTTAGATAATCCATTGGTGTTTATGAATTATGACATGATTTGTGAGTGATGAGCGATGATGGAGAACTTGTTCATAACATAAGTAAACATCAAATTTGTAAATATGACCCTCAACCGAACTAAAACCGCCGAGACCGAGCTTCGATCCACCAAAATGATTATATCCTGCACGCAACCAAACAACACTGTAACAGAGATAATACAAGTGTGGGGTTAAGGAGAACATACATAAAGTTTCAGGGTTTATTTGTGTGTGAGAATATCGTTATCTTTACCTTTTATTTTATTTATAGTAATTCATGATTGATGTTTCCAATTCATGTATTGACGATGGAAGTGATGTTAAAAGAGTTTGTTATATCACGGGA
>BJCO01000325.1:0-18454 GCA_018326465.1 Flaveria floridana | reverse complement strand
ATTAAATGTTTTAAAATAAAATACCTATTTATCTTTGAAAAAATAAAAAAAATTTAAAAAGTTCATATTATTGTTTTATTACTTATAACTATCACTTATACATAATTTCAATCATATCATGTTTTAGTCTATCGTTTTATAATTAATAGTTTTTATTCAATTTAATATTTTATTTATTCAACCCGTGTATTACACGGGTTTACTAAAGCTAGTTAATATATAATTGCTTATATGCATTTTGAAATCCTCATCAAAGTTGCATTTAAAATGCAAATAAAAAAATATACATGCAAATAAACAAGTGAAAATTAGTATCGTTATTACAAATATGGCCTATGATTGTTTAGTGACATTATAATATTGATCCATAGTTGATTGTTGTTGTTTTCAAACCTCTTTCTGCCACCACATCGAATTCATTATTTTTCTGTCAACATCATTTTTTTAAATATGTGGAGAGTTTGTATATGTATTTCATGCATGACTATGTCAATTTGACAAAAACGCTTTTACACAATAATTTTATAATAACTCATGACCTTTGACACATGCTATGTGAAGATGACATTGTAACAAAGAAAGCCTGTATATTTAATCTATCAAGATCGCGAATCAATTCAACGTCATCGACATTTAAAATACAAGTGTCACGATTAGTATGTCAACTATGATACTATTGAACGAGGATGAAGCAAGACATGTGAGCACAAAAGCTTTCTTGATAGCTACATTGATTGAATACAAAGTAATGTCTTAACAAATACGGGTTTTGTAGTAATTAATGTCATGATCTTAATTAAAGCTAAACTAACCATAACGACTTGTTAGTAATTAATGTAAAATTATCTTTTATATGTAAACCCACAAACTATATTTCATGCAACATTTGGTGATTCTTGTTTCCATGGTTGTTTCCCAACAACACGAAGAACAAATCAAGTGTACATCTTGAAAGTATTTTGAAGTTACATATAATAAATATATGATAAGGCTTTATCGTGCCTTTTATTGACTAACAACAAGGGGGGTGGGGGTTAGAGCTTAGTTTATCAATTTTTTTATACTAACTTGAGAAATGATCCTTCTAGATACTTAAAATATGCATTTTTTTCTTTAAACAACAATCTTTTTCCTTCTAAAGTCCTAATTAACATGCACTTATAAAAATTGAAGTCACATCATTCTTGTAAGAAATTTAATCACCATGCCCCTAGAATATATGAACAACAAATTTATGCATCTAATTAATGCTTAAAGAGAGAAGTTGTTTTAGTACGATTTTAGTATATTTGTGTTTTGTATGTCAAGTTGTGTTGTTTCTGTAAAATGCATAGATCTTGTGACCACAGTATTCTTTGTTGCCTACAAATCACCACTATTTCTGGTCTACTGAGTTGATGATAGCTACAAATATAGGCACTTGAGTTATGGATACAAACTGCAGTGGGGTTAGTTTCTGACAGAATAGTACAATTTATCATAACCCCAAGAAGAAATGCACAAAAAGAAAAGCTAGTACATGTACTGCCACACAATAAGATAACAAAAACAAATAAAGAACTTTCTGATTTTTCATATTGATTTCCACTACAATCATCACAAGCCCCAAGAAGCTGTCTCAAAGTCTCTCATCTCATCTGTATCTTCTTCCTTAATTACAAGTGTATGATCAGACTCATCAGTAATGATAGCAAATCTCCTTTTGATCATGTGTTGACTTCATGTATCCATCCTCATTATTGAACAAGAAACTGCTGCTGCTGATGCTGATGCTGTTTGTGTTACCAATGAGTTGCTTCACTTCTTCAAGATCACTGTGCAATGGGCTTTCATAATTCTTCAGATTGTACCCTTTTGGCTTCTGATCTGTGTAGTTGTGGTCAATGATGAAGCTTTGACTTTGATCTCCAAAACCCTGCAGGGAAAACTGATCTTCTTGCTTGATCTGATACTGCTGCTGCTGCTTCTCATAATTACTTTTGCTATAGTTTCCATAGCTGATTTGACTCAAACAACTCCCACCTTCAGAGGATGAACCAGTTGCACTCACTTGATCATGACCTTCACCACCACTTCCAAACACAAGCATGGCTTCTTTTACATCTGATGTAGGGCACTGATACCCCATTGGGTTGTTGTACATGCTCTGATGATCCTCCTGAAACCCTATATTGAAACAGTTGTCATTATTGTTAATGTTGCTGATCAAGCTGATCATAGAGTTTGAATGATCTGATGGTGGTGCCACATGTGTAACATTGACATGATCTTGAACAAGGGTGTTGCTGCTGCTGCAGGTGGTTTGGAGAGAGTTGATGCTATTGTTCAAGTTCATGAAGTTAGGGTTAGTGTTATAACTGTAAAAAGGTGAAGAATTGTTGGTCATGAACAGGTTTGAGCTTTGTGGTGGTGGTGAGTTGAGGGGTAAAGATGGAAAAAAAGAAGGCTTTCTTTGAAAAGGAAGCATAGCCAAAAGCTTCTTCTTGAGCTTGGTGTTCCAGTAATTCTTTATATCGTTGTCGGTCCTTCCCGGTAGCTGAGCTGCTATTATTGACCATCTGCGTATACATAATTCAAAGATCCAATTCATAAAATGAACATATGTTAGTTTTCAACAAATGGAAACAATAAACTAAACTAAATATGGAAGACGGATCATATCAAATCATATCATATCGCCTGCATGGATCTATAATTCTAAAACTTGAAGAATCATTTTAGGACTTAATGATGTGTTGCTTTCAAATGGGAAAGTCAAAATTGGCAAAAGCGAAGAATAAAGATCCAAGATTTGATGATCTGAAGGTATGTTAAAGACTTATAACTGATGATCAACACCTGCTACCGATGTTAGCATACAAACTGCAGATGATCTTGTCTTCATCATCAGTGAATTCACCATGTTTAATATTGGGTCTGAGATAGTTTAGCCATCTCAATCTGCAGCTCTTTCCACATCTTTTTAGACCTGCAAACTCAAATTCATCAGCCACAGGTACTTAACAACAACAAAAGCTTACAACTTTTCATCACATAAACACACAAAAGTGAAAAACAGAAAGATAGATTAATACCAGCTTTGTGAGGAAGAGCAATCCAGTTACCACCAGTACCATATTTTTCAATGAAAGTTTTGAGTTTTGCATCTTCTTCAGGAGACCAAGGACCCCTCTTTACATTTTCTTTATCACAACATGGAGCCCTACCCATCTCTCTCTCTCTCTCTCTCTCTCTCTCTCTCTCTCTCTCTGTGGTTGTATGTATGTATGTATGTATCTCACTTAGAAATTGGACTTTTCTTCAAGATTTCTGTGTGTGTGTGTGTGCTGTTAAAGAGACAATCTTGTTTGGTGGGTTTGCAGGTTGGCATTAATATATATTTAAGGAGAAACTTGTTCTGATGGAGGTCAGTTTAGAAATATTATTTTAACAGAAGGAAAACATAAGTCAATTAGGATTAGGGTTTATATAATATTATTGGTTTCATCAACTAATTAATCATTAGTTTTTTTACATTGCACATTAATAGATCTCAAACGTCCTATTTTTAACCACAATCTTTAATTTTTAAGAACAAATATTAATACTACACAATCTTGAAAGATTTAAATTCTCAAACATTTGTTTGTGAGATGCACCACCTAACCATGCATCAAGATGTTATTTGGGACAAATTGTTGATTTATTTGCTTAAAGTTCATTTCATGTATTTTGAAAGCTAGGAATGAAAGAAATTTCAACAACATGAAAGAAGAGTTGGATATCTTGAGGAACATTAGATCGTTATCCTTTCATTGGATGAAAACTAAAGAAAAAAACTGATAATAAATATCGATTGAAAATCTTGATGTAATGTATTGTCTTTCTAGCATCCCATTTTCTTCTTAATGACATTTGACTGAAAAAAAAAATAAGAAAACCTCGGTGTGGTTTAGTTTAGATAATTACTAACACAACCTCCCTTCTCCATCTAAGTTTCCTTCCATTAATAAGCCTTCTCCAAGAATACCAAATTCTAAGGATCATAAACTCATTTTTAAATCCCAATAAAAGTTGATGGTTATGAATGGAAATTTGTCTGATTTCATCAAAATTTCCGAATTTAGCAAGAAAAATTGCTAGAGAAAAACTTTGTTACATATACTATTTTAATATACTATACTCAGTTTTTTTATCCATGCACAATTGAGCAGAAATATGCATATTAATTAATTACTTGCTTACATTTTCGTTATTACATCATAATATTAGTTGCATTGCTATAATCTGACTTTATTTTATTTTTAATTAATAAATTATAATATAAATCATGACATGTTAAACTTCTTGTATACAATCTCTTTTGCACCGGTCATTTAATTTTCGTCAATGATTTAAGTGGTGGAGTGGGTAAAATGTTGGTGTGTTGTATTAAGTGACCTATGTTCAAATTTCACACTCCTCATTAATTAACTTCTGTGGCGTCCAAGTGAGAGTTTGGTTCGGAGTTTCATCCTGGGTTCGATCCTGATGGGGGCGAGGGTTTTACGGATTCAATCTGGTTCCCGCGCATCTGGGGGGTAGGACTTGCAACTGACGTCTAGGTCCAAGGTAACCAGTCTCGATAGATCGTTAGGTTCGGAGTCCTCTGCTCTTAAAAAAACGGTCATTTCATTTCAAGTTGACCAATTATTCGTTGAATTAATTAAATTATAAGATAAATAATCTAAACGATGGTATGGTGAAATTTTGTCATCGTACAACATATTAGTGTTTCTTTTATGAAAATTTCTCAAAAAATACTCTCTTTGTTGTTATTTACGATCGAGTAACATCATTACAAGTGAACCGATCGGAGGTATTGATTTGAAATCAAAATTTTCTCTATTCTCATGATATAGTTAGATGTGATAAAAATAATATATTAAATTTTATGTCATATTTAATAGTCCAACTTATATAATCCAAACGTATATTTTTTCTTTCAATTTTCCTATCAATAGCAGCTGGTTTGACTCTATTCAAAATAATAAATTAGACCTAACTATACACAGTATACTTAATAATACGTGATTTAATTACTTATCGTGTTAGAGTAAAATTCTTGTAAGTTATGAAATAATAATAACTGTTCGATAATGAAAATTGTTCTTACTATCAGCATCAAAAAGTCAATTTCTTGGACTTTATATATCGGGCTGATGTATAATTAAATGTGCACATTCATTGTTTTCGAGTTGTGTTGTAACCTTGTGAAGACAAATTCAAACTTAATAGCATATAAGCGGTGTCAAACAATCAATTTTAGTTAACAGCTTTAATGGGTATCTTACAATTTTACACAATATATATCTTATATAATGTTTATCTTACGTCATTTTATTCATCAAGATTACAAGACGTAGGATCTAAACAATGAAAGAAAAACGTCAGTTTGGCATATCGACATTGTACGTCTGGGGTGGTCAATGAAATTTTCTTTTTGTCAACACTGATCCCTATATATAGGTGCTGCAATATTCAATCACTTGCCTAACTTTTATATTCTAACACTATTTTTAAGATCGGATCGGACCGGTCGGTCGAATCAATCCGACCGGGAATCGGAGTATGGGCCGAACGGTTCAGGGTAGTTCGTTTGGGACTGGTTGGACTGGCCGGTTCATCCTGAACCGCTGGTCCGACCGTTTTTTAAATTTTTTTTTCTAATTTTAATGGGTAAAAACGAGATGTTGAACAAGAAATTAATATGTTGGACATAAGATTATTGTTAAGTTTTATATATAACTATAAAATACACATAAATTACTTTTTAAACTATATGTATAAACTATATATATAATATACTATATATACAATTATGACGTCATCCGATTCTTAAATCCGGTCCGACCGGTCCGACCACCAAACCATCAAGGCGTCCGGTTTGATGTCCGATCCGGTTATGAAAACATTGATTTTTAACTTCGGACACAATTATAGTCTTTTTTTGTAATGCTCAAATTCTCAGCCCAAATTCTCAGCCCAAATTCTCAGAGAGTCTCTTTGAGACGGAATATAAATCGTCCATATTAATTAACACTTTAGGTCTGGCTCACTAGTTACACTATCAAGAGAAAACCTAGCATAGTAAAAAGGTTTTTTTTTCAGTCAAATTTAATCCTGAGACCATAAAATCTAAGTCTAAACCATCACCCTTATAGTTTCGTGCTATTAAAAGAGAAGACAAACTACACAAGATATTCTTTTAACGGCATTTTCTATCACAAGGTGAAATTAGAATCGTTGTAATCATCAAATGGAATCAACAAAGCATCACTAATCGCCTAGTTCATAACAAAAGAAATCACATAATCTCAACTGAACAAACCAACAATAAATTGCAATGTAGAAACAACCACAGATATTCTCAGATGTAAAAGTCATCACTCTCATCAACCCAACAGTATGCCAAAGTTCCCCAAATTTAAACTAAGAAACATCTGGTTTTTACATCCACATGAATTAAATAATCTATCAAACAACATATTCACAATCAGATAATCAATCAAAATGAGCAAAACAACAACATGTAGTTATGGTTAGGTGTTCATGATAAAACAACACAACAGATGTTAGGCGAAGCCAAAGTCATCATTATCGACCAAATCAATTGATAAAGCAGGTTTCCAACGAGGCAAATCCCAACATAGAAAATAGAAACCCATTTGAAATCCTCGTTAATGGAAATAGAGAACGAAGAACCAAATCGAAGTAACCAGATCATGGTTCACAGCCGTTGCCGCCAAGGTACCTAATGAGTTTAAGGCTACGATAGTGGTCGGGCTCCCCATAAAGCAATAATGGCCTGCAATACGGTGACATGTGTGGGTTATATGTATAAACGGGACGATCTTTTTTCTTGAATTTATGAAGAAATGAATATATATTGTATTTTTACTTTTAGAAAATATAGATTATATTAATATAAATCATTACCTATTGGCCTAAAATAATCAGTACTAACGAATTGAGCGATTATACTTCTAATTTTCACTTTCTTTACCAAAGTACAATCTTACTAGTATAATTATCTAACATTTGCGCTTGATATCTATCTAATTTCACTCACAATGATATTTATGAATAATATGAAAAAACCTACAAGCAAAATAGAATGAAATTTAAGCATAAATCAATTGTAAATCTATGATAACTATGTTACCAAGAAGATTGCTCTTGACAACTAAAAGGAAACTTAGGTTACTAGTGTAGATTATTTATAACTAATGAGTAATATTAGATTATTAAAATTCAAATTTATCTTTTTATTATTTTAAAATTATTATGGTATAGTTATAGTAAAAATGATACTTACTCTAAAAAGTCTAATAAAAATTTTGTGTTTGATATGTGTACTTATATAATTCTAAAAATGAAAACATTGTGGTCATTATGTGAAATATGTAAGGTTATTGTATCTAATACGTCAGATTATTGTATCAATATCAATTCATTCTGTCAAATTATTTTTGATTATTTGTTATATGTACGTATTTATCATTATGTTATAATATATGATAAACTTGTTAATATATTATATAATAAGTGGATAATATATTATATAAACTTGTTATTATCTTATCATTGTGTAATATATTTTTATCATTGTTTCAGATGATTCCGTATCATAATTGATTTTTAATATATTATATAAACATGTTGTTATCTTATCATTGTATATTATATTAAAGGTACATAATAGTATAATTTTACCAATATGTTTTTCAAAACTTAATATGTCAGGATAACATTAGGACAAGCAAAAAACCCAATGTGGCATTTTATTATTGTGCTTTACGTTTATATTAGTTTTTTTATCGTTTTTAATGTATTATATTAAGCAATTGTTAATTTATCATAATACTAGTATTACACAGTGGTATTATTTCATAACTTATTTTAAATCATCAATTAAAAAAAACACAATAGTATTCAGAAAATCACAAGAATTAAAAAAAATACAATGAACAGCACTTAACACACAATGATGACAAAATTCATATTAGCTGGAATCGTAAAAAGAAATATTATTTTTAATATAATGATATTGTGTTCGTTTTAAAGATAAGAAATGCTCGTTTTTATGGTGTAATATTCATAAAATATAATGTCGTATATAAAAGTTATAAACGTTTAAAAAAAGAATGATTTTTAAAAAGAGTTAACGAAAATATCTATACTTAAAATACAACTCTAACAAACTTGTTCTTTATTATTTAATCACAACCATTTATTAAGAAAATAGATGGTTGAGATTACTTTTTATATTTTTTAAATTTATTATCTTTTTTATTTGAATTTCTAATTTCCAAATTATTAAGATTGAAAAAATGAATTGTATATTTTCTTCTTGTAATATTTAGTGTTCAACATATAGCTCTCCCTCAAATAGATTTAATTTACCTTGACATAGCTCTAAAAACCGATGATTATTATATATATATTGCACTTGAGTGTGTAGATTTTCTTCAATCGTCATCCCTTTTAGCTAGTTTTATAAATAAATAAAAATAAAATAAAAAATGTCATATTTAGGTAAAGTGAACCTACCTAATAGTTGGAGTTGTTAGAATTAGGACTTCTCGGTTTATATGGTACAAGAAGCAATCTTATTTATAAATTACAATGTGCCTCTTTAATGTTTCTTACACCATTTTATTGGATATTTTAGTGTAATTGGGATTAACTTGTGTTGACCAATTCGATCATAATAGACTTCAAACAAGTTAGGAGGTGCGGAGTGCACGCTTGTTTGAATCTATTATGATCCGAGGTGCGTAATTCGTATTTGACGGGGGTTCCAAGGGGGCAGCGCCCCCTTGGCGGGGGTCCGGGGGCAGCGCCCCTTGAAGCGGGGTCCAAGGGACGGCAGCCTCTGGCGGGGTCCAAGGGGCAGAATTAAACTTATTAATTCTTGAAGGTCCGAAAGTGTCAATTTAAGGACTCAAAAATTGCCCTAGACAGTTTTTTAATGGAAAAACTGTAAATACGCTCCCAGGAATTTTGGTCAAAAATTCTGTTCTTTTCTGGTTCGTTCTTCATCACAAAATTCAACATATTTTCGTTTCTAAATCACTAGATTGTATCCGATTGAACAATTTGGGTGAACCACCAAATTAGTTTGATCTGAAAGTTTTCAGACGCCTTCTAGTGAATCCGATTTAGTTTATATTACCAAATTTCCTCTACACATTTCTTAGGGAAAAAACATCCTACATATAAGGTTGTATTTAGTGGTCTCGCAATGATATGCGTCATGCTAGAAACACCATTGTACCCTTCATTGGCGCCACGGTTTCCACTCTTGTGCGGCGAAAATTCGCTGTGCAGTCACCCGTTAACGCCGCTCCATTTTTCACCATACTACAAATGTGACGAATGATACTATTAAATTTCATATTTTTACTAAGAACATTCTCAATAGTATAAATATCAAATATTTACACTTGATTTTATTCCCAATGGTTATTATGAGTAAAATAAAAAAAACAAACAGAGAAAATATACTAGAAATCAATACAAAACGAATCTATGATTATTATATTACGAGACTCATCTTAGCAACTAAAGTGAAAGTTATGATTGTCATAATTAAGTCAATTGTTAACACCAATTACTGGCTACAAATAAGTTATAATTTAAATTATTAAAATTTATTTTGTCTAAAGCCAATTGAATCTTTTTAAAATCTAATTCAATGAAATTATAAGCAACTATTAAAAAAATGACAATAATATAAAAAATAGAACCATTTAACTCTCATATGTATACATTTTCTTAAATCATTGTGTTATCTTAACATCAAATAACCACCACCATTCATCTTTCAGTACATACTTTAAAATTTAAGCTATGTTATACAATCTTTAATCTTCTGGGAATTGTTACCCATCTGGGAGAATTTTATAGGACATCCCATTCCACCATATGAGTAAATGACATGTCAAAATTTTCCAATCGCTAATTGTCATAAGCCGCCTTCAATTATAGACTTAATCTTTGCCATTTGTCCTTTAATTTAAGAGGATGTTGTATATATTGTTTAACTTTAACACTTTTAATTTTTTATAAATCCCTTTGCTTTGAGTTAGTTGACGGTGTGTATCATAGGGTTCACAGTGCATTGTGTTGTGAAACTATTTCGTAAGCAGTTTTAAAGAGTTTCTGAATTTTGCGAGTTACTAATTTTATTGTGACGAGACTAATGGTTGTTGCATATGCATGATAATAGCAAAGTTTTTTCATTAAACAATAATCTAACTTAATTTTTTTCATATATAAAGTCAATTTTTCTTTCATGCATAAAATAAGAAAAAGATAGATTTGGATAAATAAATATATTTTAAAATTTTATGATAAGCTATTTTTTATTAAACAACACTTTGATTTCTAAAGATAAACACGCACATCATAATCTTGTATGTAAAATATAAACCCTTGTATGAGAAGTTACTAAACACTATAAATAATTTCATCCTATTATATAAGTGAAATAAAATATGAAATATTATTCATGGTTTATAGATGCCATCGATCGTCATTGTATACGCATTCAATAAGATTCTCCGCTGATCATGTTTGTTTTCTGTATTTAACTTCATATTTTTTTAAACCAAACTCATCACTGAAATAATGGAATGATTATTTAATTCAAACTTTCTTTAAAAGATGCATTCCCGAAGTGAATGTCTTGAGATATATATGCCCCATACTTTTAGGTTATTTGCTAGGTTCTTACGCTTAAGGTTTCTAAGCATTTTATTATTGCAAATATATTAACTTATTACTTTTTACTCATTAATATTAACTAGTTTTTAACCTGCCGCACGTTACGGCGGCATTGTACGGAACGTGATAACTAACAATACGCGCGTCAGACTTGTATCTGAACAGACCCATAAAGTAACTCGGGTTTATACCATTAAACGAAATATATAATAATTATGGCTTTTATCTGTAATCATATTTATGAAAAAACGTATAGTAACTCGAATGTATACTGTTAAATGAAAACATACTATATTTGACTCGACTCTTTTTCAAACAACTTATGATGAAAAATAGACCGACTCAAAACATACACAAAACACGTGCGGTGGCATCTTATGCGGTATGATAAATTATAAATTAAAGTTAATTCCAATTTTATTTCTTAAGATTTGACTAAAGTAACAATTTTTCTTCAAAACTTTAAAAATATCAATTTATTTTCAAAAGTTTTATATATTGTTTCAATTTTACCCCAAAAATTTTATTATTTTAGATAAAATTGAAACAACTAACAAAACTTTTGGAATGAAACTGAAACAACCCATAAAACTTTTGAATTAAATTAATGTTTTTAATCTTTTGAAGGAAATAATAATTTTTATAAATCTTAAAGATTAAAATCAAACTTAACTCTGTAGATTATAATGCCCCAACTTGTTTCTGAACTATTTATGTCGAAATATAATTAACTCGGATTTATAGTGTCAAATGAAGACGTATTATATTTAAAATCTAAGTGTTTAGCCCATTTGTTCTCCACATTAACTTCCATGCAGTTCAAATATCCATTTTAGTAATTTTGAATCATGATTTCATGTCACCTGATTTGCTTTTCGACATAATTACAATAAAGGTCATAAAGGAAGCAAAATCATAAAAAAGAAATCCAGTAGCCAACATGAAAATTCACAAAGTGTACTGGTCGTTTCTTTTGAAAATTATACTGGACATTGTTTAACGATCACGCTCCTTCCCTTCAAAAAAGTAAACTCAATTAAGCTCATTGTCTTATTAATTCTTACAAACTCAATAAGTCTAAACATGTAAAAAACAAACAATCATTTTAAATAGAGAAAATTACAAAAATAATCCCTGTGGTTTGATCATATTGCAAGTTTGGTCCCTAGATTTTAAAAATTATAAATTTAGTCCAAACACTTGAAAGTTTATTGCAAATTTAGTCCCCACCGTCAACCCTTAGCCCGTAACCATTTAACAGTACATTAAAAAATTTATCTAATTTTAACAAAGAATTCTTTAGAGCGAAAATTACAAAGTTGAAGAACCAAAGGAACGATAGCTCACTCAATGTCTTCACTTATGAACCGACCAATGCCAGCCGCTTACAAAGCAAACATTGTCAACATTTTCGTGATGTCGAAGTGAACACTACCCAAGTGATCATTCCTTAAATCTCTATTAGGTATTTTAAGAAGTTCTTATTTGTGTTGTTTAGCATGCTTAGATAAGTAGTTAGTTTTGTTAAATTCAACCCTTTATTTGTTCTGCATATAGTCCTTTTTTTACAATTCCAATAATGCATTTGCAGTCCTATTTACCATGAACACATATGCACAACAAAATTATGAGAGAAAAAAATTACTAGCTTCCAAAAAGTTTGCGGTGAACGTGGATCGAACACGTGACCTTCAGATCTTCAGTCTGACGCTCTCCCAACTGAGCTATCCCCGCTTGTTGTTCAATCTTTCAATAACTAATTAAATTGTTAAATCTCGAATGTTTATAAATCAATCTGGAGCTTTAAAATTTTGTCTTTTTGGTTGTTTTAGTTTTCCTTCTATCATATCTTTAATATCTGAAATAAAGCCTTTGGTTGATTAAGTAAAACCATATGTCCACCATCATGCACTTAACTGACCAAAAATGTATAATTTATCAAACTAAAAGCTCCATAGATCAATTTATAGCAATGTTACTTCTGAATATTATAATACAGTCATAAAGTACAAAGTTGTTAACAAACAAAAAATGTACCTAGTAATATCTCACTTACAAAATAAGGTCTTGAAAGTACAAAGTTGTTTATGTTCTTATATAGGTCTAGTAGACAAAAGTTCTAGTCGAATTTGCCTACATATATTCAGGGGCATCAAGAGACCTGCTTTTGTCATTTGTCCCTGGAGATAATAACACAAGATTGACATGATTGTTTCAAGGTTAAACTAACCACAAGATCATCCTTCTTGTTTGTTGATCATTAAAGTAGTTGAGCATCCTGAAACATGGTTAAATACAGTATGGTGACAAGAAAGGATACCTTTGTTCCTATAGCGTGTTTAATTCGAACATATCTAGCAAGATGAACTAGATTATGAACCGAAGCACCTGATTCACGAAGAACTGGGAGACTTAATTAGGGCTTTTGCAACAATTCAGTAATCTGTAATGCTGATAGAATCAGATGTTTGGCTTAGATATAGATGTTAACATCATGTTTTGGGTGCAAATTCGATTCATTAATGGATTTAAATCATGTTTATGTATGAAGTAAAGCTGAGCCATTTTGTTAACATATATGATGTTACAAACGTTTGTGGAAGATGGTCAATAGTCAATACAATACATGCATAATTGATAGATTGTACACTACAATACTTAATAAATGAAGAAGAATCATCGTTATCGATCAAAAACCTTTTTCTTTCTTTCTTGCTTTCGTATAAACATGTAATGCAAGTAAGTTCAACAGTTACATGAATCTTTATAAAAAAAGTTTCAATCTTTTAATAGTTTTTTATTTTCTTGAGTATCTGCAAAACAATTACAAAGGTGCAGCCACACCCTTCTTCGGTCGAACAAGCTTCCCTGTGGTCCACAACTCCAACATCTTTAATGAAGCCTTGGGTTGATCCATAGGAACCATATGTCCAGCATTATGAACTTTAATAAAAGTCAAAGGCCCATGGTTCTTTAAAACTCCAGCTTCTTTCCCATCAACTAAAAATGAAACATTTGAAGCTGAAACAAAATCTTTCTGACCAGACCATGACATGGCATGAACCCATCTCGAATTCCCTGCATTTTGTTCGATTATTTTCGATTGAATGTAATAAAGATTGGATTCTTTTTTCTAATGGAAGAAATCAACTTACCTAGCCAGTTGCAGATAAGATCGTGTTCTCCTGCATACACTAGCAATTGAATATTGTCTTCCAACAGTGCAGGGATCCCAACTTCAAGATTTCTCATCCAGTCATTAAGCATTGATCGGTACACTAAATCGCTACATGAAACATAATCTATATCACTTGGTACCCCTAATGCTGCTTTAACCGAAGATTTGCCTAAAAAGATTTCCACGTTCGAGAAGTCATAACACAAGCTCCCCTCACATTTCTTCCTTATATCATAGTACTGGAAAAAGAAAACACAAATCATTACGCAATAATCAGCCTTTCTACATTTGGTGAGGTTTTCTCTTACAAGTTCTTACATTTATGTTGTCTGTTAAAGAAAGTATATCCTCAAAAATTTGCTGGCAAAAGATATAGGCAGATTGACATACGTCTGTACCCGTTGTACCTACAGAAGAAACCACAACACCATTCTTATACAAAAATGGACAAATTTTAATAAACATAAGTACAAAGACTAAGACTTATTACCACATTGTTTGATTGCTTGTTCACAAAATGGAAGTTTTTGGTTTATCAGGTTGTAATCTGACTTTGAAATCATATTATTAGCCAATGCATAATCTGTATAGGCTTGATACTGGATTCCAGGGTTAGTTAGCCCGTTTCCTATCCCGAATCCTTTTAAGTTTATGTGTATCCCTTCTCTGTTCTTGTTTCCTTGGTTAACCCGAGCAGCAAACGCTGGAATATAGTGTCCTGCATATGATTCTCCTGTGATGTAGAAGTCATTATTAATGTAACCTGGATGGGCCTTGAAGAATGCCTGCGGTTACAACAACGTTAGATTCCCATGGATAAAAGAATGGAATTGTTGATTCCAGCATATCTATGATTAAACAAACCTGTAAGAAGTTGTAGAGGTCATTGCTGACACCACGTTCATCGTGGCGAATATCTTGATCGCTAGAACTATAACTAAAACCAGTGCCGGTTGGTTGATCAACAAACATAATGTTGGAAACCTGTGTCAAAATGAAATTGGTTTAAGGATACAATGCATGTACTGATGTGTTGTACATTATCATCTCACTTAAAGAATAAAGAAATACCTTATCCCAGCCATAATCATTCCATATAAGGGACAAGTTGTTGGTTAGCTTAAAGGGACCATTTTCATAGAACAGAGCCAATTCACTACCGCACCCTGGTCCGCCAGTTAGCCAGATGACCACAGGGTCAGCTTTGGCTTTTCTTGATTCAAAGAAAAAGTAAAACATCCTGCACATATCATCTTTATTAACTTTAGTCTACCACTAGGCCATAATAAGACACTATTAGCTTTTTTTAGCAATACCAATCTTTAATAAATCAACAAGCTAGGTAAAAAGCTTATTCATTTATCCATTCTTTTGTAATGGAAAAAATGAATCTTGATTGCACAAATATAAGAATCCATGGGTCTGACCTGTCTTTAACTAAATTAAGCTTTCTTGTGTATTTATTTTTAATGTGAGAATTGTTACAGGAAAACTCAGAGACCCCATCAATACTCTGCTAACCAATGAGATGTATAAAAATAACCAATGAGATGTATAAAAATAACCAATGAGATGTATAAAAATCAGCTTTCTCTTGCGCTAGGCAGTTGGTCTTCAAAAGGGTTACCCCGTCCCCTTGATGGTTCTTTCTTTGTGTATAATACAAAGTCATTCATGCTGTAAATGGATCTTGATCTCAAAATCATATGGACAACAGCACAACACCTCAGACTAATGCTTAATAAAGCTAAAAGTATAAAGGAAAGTAGTGGCCTTGTTTAGGAATCACTAGAATGTGCCCATTGGACCCTACTCAAATGTCCTTTAGGTAAAGATTCTACATAATTCAAATTCTACCAATAGAACAAAAAGATTAGTCCAAAAAGTCCACAAGAATCCAATTTTCCTAATCATTAAGAACTTTTTCTAAGGGCAGGTAACTTTGCCAATTAAAAAATCAGAACCCATGAAGAAAATGCTACCTTTTGATATTAGTTTAATAACTGAATGGTCATCTATTAGGTAAAAGCCATATATTTTACATTAAATGTAATGCAAAGTATCCTGTTGTATAGAATATACTCACAATCCAAACTTAAATAAGTCAACATACCTTGCATCTATGGTATGTTGGAGGCGAAAATAGCCTGCGTGTTGAGCCAGGTCTGCGACGGTTGCACCCGAGTCACCAAGAACCGGGAACGATAACCGCTTCTCGACAAGCTCGGGTTCAGATACTTTAAGTTCATCATCAGAAGAATATTTGTTTGACTTTATGATGTTGACTTCAAGATTTGGGTGCAAATTGAGTTCTTTGATCATCTGGTTGGCTGTTTTTTTCAGAGCATGAGGATAATGTGATGTTGAGAGGGAAGAATGGTTGGTTGTTGCTGATGATGAAGAAATGAAGAAGATGAAAGAAAGGAAGAAAGAAATGATTGAAGGTTGAGAAGCCATTGTTTGTGTGTGAAGAAGGAAAGAAGAGTTGGTTTTAGTGTGAGTTTTGTGCTGTGGGTATATATAGTGTTTCATATAGCATGTAATCTTGTTGTTTTTGAATCTTTTATATAATATTTTGTGTCAATTTTAATAGTAAAGTTTTGACTTCAATGGGAGAAAATTGATAAATGGCTGGTAAAGTGGTAATGGGTGGATGGGATGTATTGGATGTAATATTAGTAATATGCATGCTATAGTATATTAATTATATTTGATATCATAAATTCAAATATTTCCTTTTAATTTGATCATCTTTTCATTTAAAGAATGTGTTGATATAATTTGAAGTAAATTATGTATTCTGTTTAATATCCAGAATATATGATTTGAGAATATGTGTTATAATAGGACATTACCAAACTTGTTAGCTACAGTCGGTTACTTTTTGTGTTAAAGTAACGTGAATATAAAAAAGAGAAAAAAAGAGTTCTAAATATATATTTTTTTCTTTTTATAACTATTGTATCTGGATTTATAACCCTGGTTTTCCTTCGTTGAGGTTGTTAATTTGTTATAACTTTCATTTACAGTAACATAGAGTATTTAATAAAAATTATATATTTAGCTTTGTTCAAGTTTTTTTTTCTTCTAAGTTCTAATCTGGTTTCAATTAAAAACTGTATTGTATCCTTGTCAAGTCTAATCTGAATATTACATGATAATAAAATATTTTATTTAGGATATAACTTAGTATTCAGTAAAAATAAAGTTATATGATGATATCAATAAAAGAAAATTACATAAATGGTCTCTGTAGTTTAACTAGTTTGCATGTTTAGTCCCTAAGCTTTAAAATTGTAAAATTAATCTACACAAAGTTTGGATTAACTTTGCTATTTTTAAATTTTGAGAACTAAAAGTGCAATCTGGACAAACCACAGCGTTATTTATACAATTTCTTAAACAATAACATTAAATAACAATGATGTTAAAAAGATATATTTTTTTGATATTAAATGATCATAATATTAAATGTAATGATTTTGTTATTAAACTAATACAAATTTTTGATAATTTAATAAATCTTGTTTAACTCATGTAATATATGATTTCCAACCAATTGAAAATATAAAAAGAAAACGAGGTGGCATTTGATCATGATCTTTCAATTTGCGCTGAAATTTTCAAAATCATACGAGTATAAAATAATGATTAAGTGACTGTGCTCTTGCATATAAATCTTTAACGGTCAATAATTGAGTTTATGGCTTTCATTTTCTTTCCGTTGAAGAAATCATGTTTTTCTAGTTATGATAAAAAGAAGTTAAAAGGATGTAGTTATGGGTTTACGAAACCCTCAAAAGAGAAATTGAGAATATAAGGTTGATATTAATAAATTATCCCTCTCAAGTATAAAAGATTACTATTATTTACTTGTTAAAGAAAATTACAATGGAAAGTATAAATTTTTTTTACAACTTAAAATCTAGAGCTAGGGGGTGTTTGGATTAACTTACTTTCTAAGCTTAGGGAGGGTGTTGTCAAACATATTATGGCTGGTACCGCTAAGAAATGTTGTTTTTTCCACGCGGTACATACATGGACGACATGATCAAGCCGAATATAGTGATGACTCTATTGTTGATATATAATTCATCCAGCTCAATGTACAATCAGATGATTATTTTCATAGTTAAGGATGGTTTAGATATAAAATGAGAAAAATAATACGACCTTGAGCGGAAGAGAGTGTTAAAAATGAGAGGAATGTTAGGGATGACATCCACCACCCATATAGGTATAGTTTTATTGTATTAAACTATATAAATACGATTATTGAAGAGATAATAATGTCGTTAAAAGAAATAATCCATGGAAGTAGGGCTGTTCAAAAAGCTCGACGCTTGAAACTCGCTCGAACTCGTTCGAAAAATGCTCGAAATTTTGCTCATTCGATTTTCCGCTCGGTTGTAAACGAACCGAGCGGCTCGGTTCGGTTTGAAAACGAACCGAGCACGAGCAAAGGTACGCTCGCTCGTCGCTCGCTCGGTTTCGCTCGAATTATTTTTTAGTTTAGTTTTTATATAT
>BJCO01000324.1:0-21581 GCA_018326465.1 Flaveria floridana | reverse complement strand
TGGAAGAGTGGTCAAGTGTCTTAATTGCATGTTCTTAAAAACACCAAATGGGACTTCCAAGACAAGAGGGTAGCCGTAAGGCTCCTCTTGTTTTCTTCCTTTTAATTTGAATCCTTTTTATTTTATTTTTATAAAGTCCCACTCTTCCATTCCAATTTTATAAAAGCATAACCCCTTTATCTTTTATAAAATTCAATACACTATTGTTTTTGTCAATTAACTAATTTAAGTAATAAAACAATCTTTTTTTTAATGATCAAAATTATACATATAATTTTGTTCATTCACAATAGCAATGATTTAGAAAATCCGGTTTCTAATTGGTGTTTATATTTATCTGTTTGATCTAATCAACAAATAAATATATGTTGGTGTTTGTTTGGCTTGTTGTTGGGTATGACCCGACTTGGATCATATCACACTAGCCACATCAATTTAATATGTATCTTGGGCAGATCAATTCTTTCACTAAAAATTTAGGATTTTAGGTTAAAAATAGTGAGTTCTTAGTGATTATTCATCCAACTACACTTATATGGCGACACTCCTATGAGTCTGGCAACACTCGACAGTTCCTAAGGGCAGTGATGAAACAAATCCCGAGGTTAGCTAGTGATAGGCTGATGACATTCTTAATGTTAGCATGCATAGTGGCAACACTCACGTGGGTGAAACTCATGCAATGACAATTAGGTTACACAACAATAGAAAGTCCTAGTTCTAGTTAGGAGACCATGCCCGCGACACCTGTGACGTGATCAATGCTATTGCCAACAACACTAGTTATATTTGACGGTTTCACGTGTTAACATTTATGCAAATCTTGGAACAACTATTCTAGTTTAGACCTACTAGTCAAGAATCAGTACCGTCTATAGAGTGAGTTCTAGACACACTTTTTATGATGTTTACTATATGTTTTGACCAGGTGTGTATACTTGTAGAAATTTACTATAATAATTTTACGGTAGTAACTGTTATGATATTTTAAAACATGTTTTCAAAATGATTTTAAAATAAGGAAAGTTCATGCAATGTACGTTTTCATGGAAATATAATCGAATCTTTATGAACACATAACGTTTTCAATAAAATAAGGAAAAATGTAAAGGTTTTAGAAAGTCATTACATTGTAAAAATCTAGGATGGTTACATTTCCTACGAGAAAAAAATGTTATGTACGAATTTACGGAATGGTCCTTCGAGAACCAAAGAGTTGAGAGTTCCCTCGTGAGCGAAACTAACATTTCCTAGATAGGAGCTTATGTGGCTTGCCTACGGCTATACAATCGGTAGTTAAAAAGAAGTGTTTTTTCATCATTTTCTTGTTTGTTCTCACAACTCTTATGGCTATATGTGACTCTACATAAAATAATAAATACCTTTATATATGCACACGACAGATAAGGGACTGGCTACACATTTCGTGGTCATCGCTTCCTGCCGAATCTAACGTGTGATGGTTTATGCACACATGACAAGCTTTTTAATTTTAAGACCATCACTTCCAACAAACTTACTAATAATGTTCGTCAATATTAAATTCATTACCGCGGGCAAATTATGTATGTAACACCACTAAGACAATGATCTTTCATATTTTCATACACCAGGAGGTTGCCATATTTAGGGTAAGCATTTACTCTACGCCACGGGTAAGCATCTCCAGCCCTACCATTAAATGGGAGGTAGGATGCTCATGAGAGTCAAAGGGAGTTCGTTTGCGCTCTTGTAGTTTCTACACAAAGCATCCTATTGACCAAACTGGAGGATACCCTTGTTCATTATCATATTTCTTGTTACGTTATATTGCATAGTTGTGTGATTCGATCATATTCCCAACATGTTTTGATAAATTGCAGCTGAAAATTTACATGATATTATTGTACATTATAAAATGATGAATTTGTGTATACCATATTTGATAAACTTCCAGAAACAATTAGCTAAATTATATTATTCATAAAAAAATGTTCACTTTCCTTCATCTTTTATCTACTTTTCCAAGCAGAAACTGTAACTAATGGAGTTCCTTTCCATTCTAGCACAATTTCATTATTATTTAGCCCTTCACCTCTGATGTTGTATGAACTGTTTTTCTCCTTCACCATTTCTTTGGCTTCCATTAAACTCTCTTTGCTCAGCCTCCACCCCATTAGCTTAATATTTTCTCTGAATTCTGAGTCTCTCCTAATATTCTCCCACTTTTGATACCATGAAAATGATGAAACATATGACCACACAAAAAGTGACTCCATGGTTGTTCTTGCTTCTATAAGGTTCTCTAGGAAGCTTCTTTCTATTAACTCACAAACCGCATGGTAAGGCATTGTATAAACATTGAAAAATGAACCAAATCCATGATGATCTTTCATTCTTTTAAAATCCTCACCATCTCCAAAAGTTATAATTCCTTTGTTTAGTAACAATAGTTTCTTGGCAGTGTTTACAAACTACATAACTTCAGTTGTGTTTCTTGTCCTCCCCATGTGTGGTCATCCAACCATACAATTAAAGGCTAGAAATTCATGCGTACGCGATCTTTCAATCTCCCACTCCAAATCTTCATCTTGATACCTTGAACCTCAAACTTTAATCCACAACCATTTTCATAATCAAGAAGTTGGTTTTTTGTCTCCTGAAAACTATAACTGTAAGGCCCCGTTCCCGGGACGCTTACAGTTTGGACCGTCATCGCATAAATCATTTTAAAACATACATTACTTTTGAAGCGGAATTTAAAAACTTTTATTTATAATTAAAACATGTCATCTCATTACATTACATCATTCATTTTCATATCAAAATACAATAACATGTCAAAATATGGATGCCAGCCTCAAAACGCTGAAAGTAGCTTATGCATCCATGCCTGCAACTCCTCAGCATCAACAAAATACCCGCCAACTATCATGCATACAAAAAGTCAGCGACGCTGAGTGAGTTATAGTTATATAATAAAAATACTTTACTTCCTTTGAAACCAATACTTAACATTAGTTCATGCTCATACATCATACGTACACATTGATAATAATAATTATTTTCTTCATTATCGTTCGTTCATTCATTCTTTACATTACTTACCATTATACGAATCCTTTCTCATGCAATACCCCCGACTCATGCTCAAAAGCTGATACTGTGCTGGGGCCTGTAAACAAACCCCCTGACTCATGTCTGAAGACTGACACAGTACTGGGGTACGTGATAAGGATCCCCTTCGAGTCAATCTCATGGATTGAACTCCCTTCAAGTCAATAATAGACTCCATTCGAGTCAATCTCAATGATTGAACTCCCTTAGAGTCAATAATAAACTCCCTTCGAGTCAATCTCAATGATTGAACTCCCTTCCAGTCAATAATAGACTCCCTTCGAGTCTATCTCAAGGATAGACTCCCTGTGTGCATCCTTCGAGTTAGCTAAACCTCACACAGTTAAGCTAACGATAAAATGGTCATGCACCTCCCTTCATTTGCTTGCAGGCCTTTCATTCGTTCATTACGTTCCACTTTTCATTATTGTTATCTTTCACTTCATTACATAATACTTTACGTTCATTCATACATACATCATACCACTTAAAGTCATAACATAATACGTAACGTATTACATAACATAATACATACGTTTTGAAAACCGTTTAACAAAGAAAGATAACACATCACACACACACATACACATCATAAACCTCATCACATCATCATGCATACATTAAGCATAAACCATCATATCATAACCAAACCTATCTCAACCATCTACCTTTTAAAACCCTCAGAAAATCCAAAATCCAAGATGAAGCACAATTAAACATTTTAGGCGCATTAGCATAAAATTTTCTAAGTAAAATAGTCTGGGCGCATTACAACTATGCAGGCACATGAGCCCTACTTAGGCACATCGACACTTGGGCGCTTGGGCAACTCTGGGCGCATGGGCACTATTTGGGCGCATGGCCAACACTTAGGCGCATGGGCACATTTCCTGGGCACATTTCCTAGGCGTATGGGATACTGTTTAGGCATATAACTACTGGTTGGGCGCATGGGCTCGGTCGCATGAGGACAGTTGGGCGCATGAGGTAAGTTGGGTGCATGAGTACATTCTGAAACATTTCTAAACTACCAATAACATCCAAAACCTTTCTAACACTACCCAAACACAGGCTTAGCATACTAAGGGTATCTAAAACATACTAACAACAATTCTAACCACCAAAACAAAATCAAAACTTACATTCACAGAACAACATTCGAACAAATTATAGAAACATTTGGTTAACTCTTTAAAACGTTTGTTCGTATGCATAATAGCCGTAAGAAGTTGAAAATCAATAAAAGAGGGGGTTCTAGAACTCACCTTGAACAACCTTTGAGTAGCACACTTAAAATCCAAGACCCACCTTCAAATTCAGATCCTAAAACTCATAATAAAAAGCACTAAACACCACGAATCTCGGTCTAGAACTCAAAACCCAGTTGAAACCGAACTTATATTCAAGAAACTTACATTTTTGCAGCTTCTTCTTCCTTTCTCTCTTTATAACCGAGAACTTCTTCTTTCTTCCTTTTTTAGCCGAGGAGATGGGTATGGCAATGTAGTGGACGGCCATACCCACTCTTTTAAACACTATTATTTTAAAGTTTGCATCTTGCACAACTTTAGCCCTTCAACTTGTGTTATTTATCCTTTCTTTCTTTATAATTATCTCTTCTTTTCTTTTAAAAAATTCAAGGTGTTACAAGTCCACCCCCCTTATATAGGTTTCATCCTCAAAACCTGTCACTTCTCGAACAGTCGCGGGTATTGTTGTCTTACCTCTTCCTTGATCTTACACGTAGGTCAGCATCGAACTCTGGTCAGGCGCGGTTGATCAAACCTCCTTCTTGCAACACTCGATGTTTACCTCATAGGCTGCTAGCCAATTCATCTTTAGGTGTACGCCTATCCACCCAAGTCTGTGGTGAACGGTCTAGAAGGAACAAGCACTCTCTCAATTCTATCGCGCGATCCTCTAGGGCATCAGGTAACCTAGTGGACTAATCAATAGAAATTCCTACATCGAAGCTCATCGATCTTCCTACTTCTAACATGCAACTTATCACAGAAGGTAGCAAGAATGAAACAACTACTAGCACCAAAATCAAAGCATAGATGCACAAATTTAAATTACCAGAAACGTACCTGACGTCAAGTCGAAGTCCGCTCTAGCCTCCTCTCGGTCAGGGTAAATGCTCTAACCTTCATCCTCTGTTCTCCTCATTCTGAACCCCTTGCGTTGCCCTGGAGCTCTTAGCCCTTGGCTTCCTACAGTCTCTGCTCATGTGTCCACTCTCACCACACGTGTAATATCTCATCACGCGACAATCCCTTGCCAGGTGGCCCTCCTTCCCACACTGAAAGCAGAGATTCGATCCTCCCTTGCATTCCCCCGCACGCTCCTTCCCACATTTCTTGCATGCCCTCACTTCCCTGGTTATCATCCTTCGACCAGCTATCCTCACCTTCTTACCACCAGCCTCAAATCCACCATCATCATCCTGTCTTCCACTCCCATTCCTAACATAACCCCGCTCCTCCTCTTCGTTTGTTATCGCCACCTCCTCTCACTCGTCATATAACCTCCTCGCCAAATCAACCACCGACCTAAACATGCTTGGTCGGGCAGCGACCAGATGTCTGCGGATATCTGCCGGTAGACCTTGAATGTACCTCTTAATCTTTCATGACACAGACATCACCTGATCTGGCACCAGACTTGCCATCTTGTTGAACCTTGTGGTGTACTGCTGGTGTGTCATGGTCCCTGCCTCCAATTGCAGGAACTCCCTCTCAACTTTGTCTAGCTCCCTATGAGGGCAAAACTCCTCAACTACCAACCTCTTCAGCTCCTTCCACCTCATCCTCTCGACTGCCCTGGTACCCTCAGCCTGGACAATGTTATCCTACCAGCATAAGGTCGGGTCCACAAAGGAATGGGTAGCAAACTTCACCTTTTGATCCTTTTGGCACTCGCTAATATCAAGTACAACCTTCATCTTCCTCACCCATCGGTGAGCAGTAGTAGCCCTACCGTTCCCATCAAACTTCGGGGGCTTACACCTTTAAAATGCCCTATAGTTACAGCCCCGTGCAGTTTCCTGCACATCTTCTTCCTCCTCATCATCACCTGAGATAACCATCTCAGCCTCCGGTTGCTCCCTTCCACCTCTCTCGTCATTCCCTCTCTCAGCAGCCTTCTTTCTTTCCTCCTTCTCCTTCTTCTCATCCTCCCTCACAGCTCTATTAACTTCGGTCACCACGGACGGCAGAATCGTCTACATAACCTGGTGAACCTCCTCTACTACCACCTCTTTCACTGAGGCCCTCAAGTTAGCACTCTCATTGACGCCCTCATGCTGATGAACCTCAGGATCTACAGGGGTCTTTTCAGCAGCCCTAACCTCTCTCCTCGTGGCATGTGTTCTAGCACCACATCCGCCACACACTCCACCTAGGGAAGCCTTTAAAAACCTACCACTAGTCATCTACAAACACTACAAGATTCAAACACCAACACAGTCAATCAAGGCTATATCTAGGATTATGTCAAGTATAGTAAGTCCCTAATTACGGTGGCCAGTTGTGATTAGCCACTTACTTTACTCTTCATCCCCCAAGCATTTCCTATCCTGACTACATTAGTATCTAAATCTACACAAAAGCACATAAGCCACATAACATGAGCACATAATACCGGTTAACATTAACTTACATAAAACATTTACATAAAACCTTTACCTGTAGGCATGTAGCTACTAGGACTGGGATCCCTTTCCTTTAGTCCCATTCTCAGTTTAAGATTAGGTTTTGAAAATATTTACCAAATTCTCTTAAACTTTAGCTCTGATACCAACTTGTAAAGCCCCGTTCCCAGGACGCTTACAGTACCGGGGCCTGTAAACAAACCCCCGACTCATGTCCGAAGACTGACACAGTACCGAGGTACGTGACAAGGATCCCCATCGAGTCAATCTCAAGGATTGAACTCCTTTCGAGTTAATAATAGTCTCCTTTCGAGTCAATCTCAACGATTGAACTCCCTTCTAGTCAATAATAGAATCTCTTCGAGTCAATCTTAATGATTGCACTCCCTTCGAGTCAATAATAGACTCCCTTCGAGTCTATCTCAAGGATAGACTCCCCGTGTGCATCCTTTGGGTTAGCTAAACCGCACACAGTTAAGCTCACGACTACATGGTCATGCACCTCCCTTCGTTTGCTCGTAAGCCTTTCATTCTTTCATTACGTTCCACTTTTCATTATTGTTATCTTTCACTTCATTACATAATACTTTACGTTCATTAATACATACATCATACCATGTAAAGTCATAACATAATACATACATATTACATAACATAATACATACATTTTGAAAACCGTTAAATGAAGAAAGATAACACATCATATAGACATACACATAAACCTCATCACATCATCATGCATACATTAAGCATAAACCATCATATCATAACCAAACCTATCTCAACCATCTACCTTCTTAAACCCTCAGAAAACCCTAAATCCAAGATGAAGCACAATTAAACATTTTTAGGCGCATGAGCATAAAATTTTCTAAGTAAAACAGCCTGGGCACATTACAACTATGCAAGTGCATACGCCCTACTTAGGCGCATCAACACTTGGGCGCTTGGGAAACTCTGGGCGCATGGGCACTATTTGGGCACATGGCCAACACTTAGGGGCATGGGCTTATTTCCTGGGCGCATAGGATACTGTTTGGGCGCATGACTACTGGTTGGGCGCATGACTATTGGTTGGGCGCATGGGCTCAGGTGTATGAGGACAGTTGGGTCATGATGTAAGTTGGGCGCATGAGTACATTCTGAAACATTTCTAAACTGCCAATAACATCTGAAAACTTTCTAACACTACCCAAACATAGACTTAACATACTAAGGGTATCTAAAACATATTAACAACAATTCTAACCACCAAAACAACATCAAAACTTACATTCACAGAACATCATTCGAACAAATTGCAGAAACATTTGGTTAACTCTATAAAACGTTTGTTTGGTATGCATAATAGCCAAAGAAGTTGAAAATCAGTAAAACGGGGGTTCTAGAACTCACCTTGAACAACCTTTGAGTAGCATACTTAAAATCCGAGACCCACCTTCAAATTCAGCTCCTAAAACTCATAAAAACAAGCACTAAACACCACGAATCTTGGTCTAGAACTAAAACCCAATTGAAACCAAACTTATATTCAAGAAACTTACCTTTTTGCAGCTTCTTCTTCTTTTCTCTCTCTAGAACCGAGAACTTCTCCGTCGTTCTTCCTTTTTCAGCCGAGGAGATGGGTATGGCAATGTAGTGGGCGGCCATACCCAATCTTTTAAACACTATTATTTTAAAGTTTGCATCTTGCATAACTTTAGCCCTTAAACTTGTGTTATTTATCCTTTCTTTCTTTATACTTTTCTTTTCTCTTCTTTTAAATAAAATTCGGGGTGTTACAATAACTTTACTCGTTGGCTCTAATGGATATCAAGTTTACTTCTTTTTTTAGGTTTCCAATAGCCTCTAACACTACAGGCCATTGAACTCCTTCACCCATATCAAAATCTATGATGTGTACCTTCCCTGAGTAATTCATAATTGCTTCAAGAATAGCTGAATTAGCTGCAAAATGTGAAAATCTCCCATATGGGAAAATTTCATAGAAAGCTTTGAATGCTGACTTGAAATTCTTCATTGACTCATGTTTTAGGCAGTCTACTTGATTTCTTGAGTGAAACAGGTTAAAGCCACACGTTCCATGGTCCCACCAAGTAGACTAGCTTTCTCTTTTACACATCGCGCGATCACATTTGCTAGTTCTTCATGTCCCATCTCCATGGCTTCTCCATAAGCTTTAAGTAGATCACAAAGGCTTGTTTGGTCTTCAATTTCCACGTCATCTGCCATTGAGATGTCAAAGATTTTAAGAATGGACCGCCACATATGCCTTCTTCCTTCTCCAAGTAATAATCTGCAGATTTACCATCCATTTCTTCAGTTTCAACCCACCATCTCAATAAATCATCAACGTCACCGCCAAAAATTTCCTCAATCCCTTCCACAAGTTGATCAGAAGTATCCTCCACAGGGAGTACTACTCACATATAGTCATTTTCATAAGATAAAATATAAATATAGCTTGGTATAGTCTGAAAGTATGAGTCCGCAGAGATTATGGAGGAGTCCTCAGGGGTGGTGATTGAGGAGTAGAATTCATGGTCATCACATGCATAATCACCTAGTTTTAGACCAGCTTGATCAAGGTCTTATTGAAGAAATAAAGGAATCAATTCTAGTTTCATCATTTCTATGACAATATTTGGATGTGATCGTGCAAGTTTTCTTTATATTTTCATAAGTTTGGCGAGTTGGCTCCGTATATATAGTTTGACGATCTGTATGTCGACAACTCTAAATAGAGTAGACTATATGGATTACAATTTTTTATAATATTAAAAGATTTAAAACAGGTATTGCACCATTATACAACTTCTTTTGTATTGCATCAAGGTACCTAAAGGTATACCTCTTCTTTTCTTGGATGTTTTTTTGAAGTAGGTTAGCAATATATCTCGCATATATTATTTAGTCAAGAACTTTCTTGTTTTATAATGGTTGTCTATTCATGTAAATGTCTTATTCACCACATGAATTCATCTTTGTAGTATATGTTGTCATTACCGTTCCATTGGGGGGTCCACATGTGTCCCCTCATACGGGAGACTGGAGAGAGAGAGACCTTAATGCTAGAAGTAATATCTTTTGAAGATAACAATGGAACTAGCATGCTAATTTTTCATTCAATCGTAAAAAGAGTTTATGAGCTCGTTAGTAATCTCAATCTTCATCAAGACAATGAAGTTTTCTCTTCGCAATCCCCATGAAGACAATTGTTGATTTACAGAAGGAATTCAATTCTACAAGATTAGTCTAATCCGGTTTTAGTTTTAAATTGAATATTCTTGACTTTTTAAGGGAAAAAAAGATATCAAATATAATTTTGGTCATATATACTTACTTATTAACAAGTATAGTATCCCGTGTATTACACGAGTTGAATAAATAAAATATTAAATAGTGTGTAATAAAATTTTAAAATTTATATAATCATATTTTTAAATAAGATAAGATTGAGTTAAATAAAAGTAAGTACTTCAAGTAATAACAATAATAATATCATTTTAAAATTTTATTTTATAAGATTGTGTATTCTTAAAAACTTTTCGGTCTTATAAAACCTAGAAAAAAAAACGGTATTAAAAATAGTTCATAGTTTTAAAAAAGATTTTTGTTTAATAAAACTTTTTCATCTTATACATTTTATAAAGTGCATTTTCAAAAAAAAATCTAGTTTTTAATTTTACAATATCTATTTTTTTAAATTTGGAAATGTTTTAAATAATGATATTCTATATATTCTATTATCATGTATTGAGATAGAGAGGCGAGAAAATAAATATGAGAATGTCTAGTACATTGACACATGACATTTCAAAACATACTTTTATAATAGATTATAGATTATGCAACATTGGTAAGTTTAAGATCCTTGAAGTTGTCTATTTTATTGTTTTTAGTTTGAAACTATTTTTAATTCTTTATTAGTACTCCTTCCTTCCAACCAACATGCAACAACTATAGAGTAAATTACATTTTTTTCATTAATTTGGTACACTTGTAATTGTATACTGCATCCTTAATTTAGAGTCTTATCTACTATTTTGGGAGCTAAAGCGAAGTTAAAATTGAGGGTCCATTAATAAGTTTCATTGCTGTGATTTATAAACCTTTGATTTGACATAGTTAATCAACAAAGAAAGTAACCAATTAAACAACTAAGAAGGTAATCAACTAATCAATCAACTCTCAAATGCACAAACAATAGTGTAAACAGGAATTCAAACAATAGGTAGATTAAGTGGTGACTAAAGTTTTAAACCAAATGAACAAACAAAGTAATCAAATTACTCTAAGTGTTTAAGACTCAACTAATAAAGTAATAAAGAAACAAAATATAGAAGTAGAGAGTAGTACATTCACTTATATAGTAACAAAAAATAGAATTAGAGAGGTGTCCAACTACCTAACATATATTATGGTTATAACATAGATATCAATCTTGTAGTCAATGTAACTAGAAAATCATGAAATATTTTATCATCTTAGATAACCACATAAAATTAGAACTCAGAATAATGTAACGAACACCCAAAGGACTAAAGGTTTACATCAAGAAAGAGTTTGATAGTCATAGGTTACAAAAGACAAATGATCAATAGATCCTAACATGATTCAAGTTTATCTAAATCTACAGTGTTGCCATGCTTTTAATTAGATCAAACCCAAGTTCCAATGCAGTGTTTCGTTCAATTTATGACTTGATTTTTGACCATGGAATTTAGAATCCAAATTTAGGGATGTCAATGGGGTGGGTTTGTGATGGGGACGGGTACGGGTACGGGAAATCCCAACCCAATACCCGATTAGAAAAGTGTGTCACATACCCAGCTCAAACCCGTTGGGTATGTATCGGGTATTTACTCGTCGAGTATTGGGTTTACTCGTTGGTAATCGGGTAGGCCTATAAAGGTTACAAAAATTATCCATTGGGTATACTAATCAGGTATATATTGAAATTAGAACATTATATAAAGCTACATTTATATGTATTAAATAATATTTTCGATTAATCCTTAATAATTTTTTGTTTATGTTCCACTACTACTATCTAATTGTAAGAGTTTAATATAAATATGATGCGAATGATAGAAAACTTAATAGTTTATTTAACACTACTTCAAATGTGGGAAGCCCGGTCAAGTGGCAAGAGATTGTAGGGTTGTAAGGTGTTATAATTGTGATGAAGAGGGCCATTAGAGGGATTGCAAGAAACCGAGGGCCGAAAGTTCTGGGGTGAAGAAGAGGATCGGGAATTAAGGGCAGAGAGCGAGCGCTAGAGCATTCACGATGACCCGGGAGGAGGCTATGGTAGACCCCGATATCGTGTTAGGTACATTCCTAGTAAACCAAATTTGTGCCTATGTGTTATTTGATTTTGGTGCTAGTAGGAGTTTCATATCTACTACTTTCTGTGCTAAATTGTCTGTTAGAAGTAGAAGTATTTATGAGCCCTTCGATGTAGAAACTGTCATTAGTAAGTCTACTAGGATTTCTGATCTGATAGAAGTTTGCGACATAGAATTAGAAGGTCATAGGTTTCCTGCTAGACTATTTGTGATGACCTTAGGTGGGTTCGATGTAGTCTTAGGGATGGATTGGCTAGCAGCCTACGAGGCAAATATCATGTGTCGCAAGAAGATGATTAGATTGACCGCGCCCGATGGGAGTTTTATGACGATCTACGACGATCGAGTTAGTATAGTTCCGAAGGTGATTTCAATGGTGGTGGTAGAGAAGTGCATGAAACATGGATGTAGCGCCTAGCTGGCTTACGTGAAGGATGTGGATGCGTCAGTACCATAATTATCCGATGTACCAGTTGTCTATGACTTTCCAGACGTATTTCCAGAAGATTTTTCAGGTGTGCCACCTGATCGCTAGATCGAGTTCAAGATCGACTTGATACCTGGTGCTTAACCTGTTGCTAAGGTGTCGTATCATCTGGCTCCATCTAAGATGAAGGAACTGATGGTTCAGTTGCAAGAGTTATTAGATAAAGGGTTCATTCGACCAAGTATATTCCCTTGGGTGCTCCGGTCTTATTTGTAAGGAAGAAGGATGGAAGTATGAGGATGTGCATCAACTACCATGAGTTAAACAAGTTGACGGTGAAGAATCAGTATCCGTTACCGAGGATTGATGACCTATCCGATCAGCTCCAAGGTGCCAGTTAGTTTTCGAGAATAGATCTCCGATCTGGTTACCATCAGTTGAAGTTGAATGAGCAAGATATCCCCAAAATAGCTTTTCGCACGCGTTACAGATACTACGAATTTCTCGTTATGTCCTTTGGATTAACCAGCGCGCCAAATGATTTTATGGATTTGATGAACCGGGTGTGTCGGCCGATGTTGGATAAATCAGTGATTGTGTTTATCGATGACATCCTGATTTATTCAAGGAGCGAGGAAGAGCATGCCAGTCACTTTCACGAGGTGCTAGAAACGCTTAGAAGGGAGGAGTTGTATGCCAAGTTCTCTAAGTGCGTGTTTTGTTTGCGCGAGGTTCAGTTTCTAGGTCATGTGTTGAACCCTGAAGAAATTAAGGTAGACCCAGCAAAAGTGAAGTGATGTAATGGAAATCTCCAAAGACGCCATCCGAGATCCACAGTTTCTTAGGTTTGGTGGGTTATTATAGGAGATTCATCCAAGACTTCTCCAAGATAGCTTCTCCATTAACCAAGTTGATCCATAAGGACATAAAGTTTGTATGGGGTTCGGAGCGGGAGAAAGCTTTTGTAGAGCTAAAGATGAGGTTGACGCAAGCTCCTGTCTTGACAATACCCGAAGGAAGCAAAGACTTGGTGATCTACTCGGATGCTTCTTACTCGGGATTGGGTTGCGTATTGATGCAACGAGGGAATGTTATAGCCTATGCGTCCCAACAGTTGAAGATCCATGAGGCTAACTACCCTACTCATGATTTGGAGCTATCGGTTGTGATCTTCGCGTTGAAAATTTGGAGGCACTACTTATACGAGACGAAGTGCACCATCTTCACCGACCATAAGAGCTTGAAGTACTTCTTCGAACAGAAGGATTTGAACACGAGGCAGTGGAGATGGTTGGAGCTTATCAAGGATTACGATTATGCGATCCACTACCATCCGGGTAAGGCCAACATAGTAGCCGATGCCCTTAGACGAAAGGAAAGACCTGAGCCGATTCGGGTGAAGGTTTATCAGTTGGTTATGACCACTGACGTGATGAAACAGGTCAAAGAGTTTCAGGACAAGGTGCTAAAGGAAGATCGGATTAATTCCGAATGTATGAAGGGTCTAGTTGCAGAATTGGGTGAGAACACTCTCGGTGTTAGAACCCGAACAGGATGAATATGGATACCTCGTTATGGGGATCTAAGGGGAAAGATTATGGATGAGGCTCATAAGGCTCGATACTCCATTCATCCTGGTGCTAGAAAGATGTATCATGATATGAAGAGAGATTACTGGTGGTCGGGAATGAAGCGTGACGTAGCCGAGTATGTGAGCAAGTGCCTTACTTGTTTACAGGTGAAGGCGGAGCATCAGAACCCATATGGGAAAATCCAAAATTTTGATATACCTGAGTGGAAATGGGAGCACATCACCATGGACTTCATTACGAAGTTGTCGTGTACAACAAGAGGATACGATGCCATATGGGTGATAGTTGACCGTTTGACGAATAGTGCTCACTTCCTACCGATCTGTGAAACATATTCATCTGAGAGGTTTACGGATATGTTTATCAAGGAGATTGTAACTCGTCATGGTGTATCAATGTCTATCGTGTCTGGCCGTGATACTCGGTTTACATCCAAGGTTTGGAAGAGATTTCACGATGTGATGGGGATGAGGTTACATATCAGTATGGCTTACCATCCTCAAACAGATGGTCAGCCGGAAAGGACCATCCAGACGCTGGAAGATATGATTTGGGCATACGTCATCGATTTTGGTGGATGTTAGGACGAACACTTACCATTAGCTGAATTCTCATATAACAACAATTATCATACCAGCATTGGTATGCCACCATATGGACCTCCATCCTCTAGCTTCTTCTTCATCCCAGAACCCTCGGGCCGTGGCTTCTTTCAGTCCCTACTCACGTGGCCTTCCTCACCATATTTATAATATCATATAAGTCGACATACCTTCGCCACATGACTGGGTTTCCTACACTTGAAGCACACATTCATTCCCCACTTGCACTCACCAAGGTGCTCTCTCCCACATTTACCACACTTCTTTATCCCCGAACTTGATGACCCCACCCTATAGTCATCCGTCTTCATCCTCTTGCTATTTGGAGTGAAACCACCACGTCCAAGCCTCTTCCCACTCTAGTCTTGGTCACTACCACCTGTCTTCTTCACCTCGACCACTGCCACTTCTCTCTCATCGTACAACATTCCAGCCAAATCCACCACCGACCTGAAAGTGCTTGGTTGGACAATAATCAAGTGCCTGCGAACATCAACTGGCAATCCTTGGATGTACTTCTTGATCTTCTTTAATACCGACATCACTTGATCTGGTACCAGTCTCAACATCTCATTAAACTTGGTGGTATACTGTTGGTGTGTCATAGTTCACAACTCTAGCTGCAAGAACCCCCTCTTAATCTTGTCTAATTCTCTGTGAGGACAGAACTCCTCAATCACCAGCTTCTTCAACTCCGACAATCTCATCCTGCTAATGGCCCTGCTACCCTCAGCCTGGACAATATTGTCCCACTAACATAAGGTCGTGTCCACAAATGAGTGGGTAGCAAACTTCACCTGCTGGTCCTCTCGACAGTTACTGATATCGAGCACCACCTCTATCTCTCTCACCCGTCAGTGAGCAGTAGCAGCACTGCTATTTCCATCAAAAGTCGGGGGCTTGCATCTTTGAAATGCCTCATAGTTACGGCCTGGTGTAGTCTCCAGCACCGCTTCTTCCTCCTCTTCCTCACTTGAGACAACCGTCTCAGTCTCTGGTTGTTCTCCTTCTCTCCCAGTGGTCCTCCTTCTTTCCTTCCTCTCATCCTCCCTCACAGCCTTAATCACCTCAGTCACCATAGATGGCAGGATCGTCTGCATGACTTGGTGTACCTCCTTAACTACTGCCTGTTTCACTGAGGCCCTCAGATTCGCACTTTCGTCGACGCCCTCATGTTGATGAACTTCAGGATTAGCAGGGGTCATCTCAGCATCTCTAGCCTGGTTCCTTGTAACATGTGGTTTAGCACCACGTCCACCACATGCTAAACCTCTAGAAGTCTTAGAACATCTACCTATAGTCATTCTCTATTCACTACAAGATTCAAACACTATCACGGTTATTCAAGGTAATAGATCAGTTTATGTTGAGTATAGTAAGTCCCTAATTATAGTGGCCAGTTATGATTAGCCACTTAATTTACTCTTCACACCTTAAACATTTCCTATCCTGACTACATCAGTATCTAAATCTACTAAGTACACATAAATCAGATAACACACGCACATAATACTGGTTAACTTTAAGAAATAAAATACCTGATGGCACGTAGCTTCTCGGGATGGCATCCCCTTCCTTTAGTCCCATACTCAGTTTAAGATTAGGTTTTTGAAAATATTTACCCAATTCTCTTAAACTATGGCTCTGATACCAACTTGCAAGGCCCCGTTCCCGGAGACCTCACAGTTAGTCATTCATAGCACCAAACATATGTAATATAATACATTTCATAAAACACTTCAGCGGAAGTCATTAACAAAAACCATTCATTCCATTAATAAATACTGTTGTTAAGCAATACAATATTGTTAGATTACAAAAGCCTCATTCATTTGCATTACAAAACAACAATATTATTATACGTGAACGGATGCCAGTCTTGCCCCGCCAAGTAGCCTCCCTGCATGCCATCCTCAGCAACCGTTACCTGTTAGGATAATGTACGTACGGAGTACTAACTGATTCAATGTGAAACTAGATCAAATAGTGTGAAATCCTATTTGATTGGCGATCCAATCAGTGAGAACGAAAACCTGATCAATCTAACGATTAAACAAACGTTAAGAATGAGTAGAGATCGATCAGGAACGAACTTTGAAGTTGGATGGACGAACTAGGATGCTCTGGACGGCTAGGGTATAATAATTTTAAGTGTTACATTTTTCCACGAATTATGTGGTATTCATAGGTTTCAGTGTTCTGTCGTACGACTGAGCCATTTGCATGGTTTAGTTGTGCGACCGATTCATGCGATTGATTCATACGCACGACTAAATTCCACTAATGGTTCAGTCGTGCGACTGAACCAATCTTATGTCTTAGTCGTACGACTAATCCAGTCACCTGGTTCTGTCATGCGACTAGTCCATAAGCATGATCCATTCGTGCGTCTGGTCCATAATCATGGTCCATTAGCATGAATAGTCACATGACTAATTCAAACACATTTCTAAGTCATTATTGACTCAGAACTATGTACAACAACCTCAAACCTATATATATAGTTCATCTCGCATGTAATAATGAATGTTATAAGAATATGATATAATCAAAGTTAAATAAACATCCAACCACATATCATTACATCCAAACACATACAGATTACAATATTGTTCTTGAATTACATATGTGTTAGAAATAAAAGACATAAACATTAAAGTATAATAAACTAGGACCATCGTTATCAACAAACTCCTCCTTGGACCTAGTTTACTCTATTGTCTAACACTCTTCACATGCTCTTCAAACTTCTTGTACTTCTCCTCTTTTGTGACTCCTACATGAATCTCGAATGCAAAGCAGAGTCTGATAACGTGTTGGAACTAGAGAGCTTGTACAATGTCTTGTGTATCATAGAACAGTGGCTACTCGTATAAAGTATAAACATCCTCTGCTGACAAGTTAGTAAGCCACATTGAGTCGAATACCCTGATTGTCTCAATTTTACCGTCTCTGTTAAGCATAATTACTGCTTCATCCGTCCTCCAATCGTAATACCACCACTTAAAATAAGGTGTGAAATCCTGTGGCATTCCCCTTAATGGAATCTTTGACATTGTCCTCGGAGGTCTCCACTTCAACACCACCTTTCTTCGTGCAGAGATTAAGTCAACTTCAGTTTTATGAGGAAACCTCTTCGGTTGTTGAGGTTTGAAGTTGACCCATCTCATGTGGTATTCCTTTTTAAGGCCTTCTCGAACCATCCCGACATTTTCCTCGGGTTAGCATATAACAGATCTAGGCATGCTAGTCTGTTTAACTCAAAACCTGGGAGAGTCTTCAGATCATGTGCATGTCTGAGGTACTCGATCCCTTTCTCCCTTTTTACAACATAGACATCTAAGTACTCAAAATAGGCCCAGTTGATAATATTTCCCGACACTTTTTGATGTCTTTTAACTTTGTACAACTTGGTGTAAGCATTCTGCTTTGGAGACTCCCTCTGAGTTTTCATCTCAACTAAGCATGCAGTCCATTTAGCTTTCTTTTATGCAACATCAGCATCATTAGCTTGAGCTTTATTCTCTACTGCTTCTTTCTCAATGACTTTCTCTTCAACCTTGTTAAATGCACCAAAGACAAAGGTTTCACCTAAGTCTGGTATAGCATGTCCATCTGTATCTATGTACTGAGGATAGTGATCTAACATGACATCCTCTATCTCTATCTCATCCACTCCTTGCAGCTCCTCATCACTAATAACATCCACTTCAGGAGCATCTCTAACTATATTATCTGGGTTCAGTCTGAACATCTCTTCGGGCTGTTCATCTGATAGATCGTGGATGATCTCCCCCTCTTCTGGAGTGTAACTAACAGATCGGCTAACAATCCTTTGCAAATCAAGAATCATTGTAAGTTGAGACTTGATTTACTGAAGGGGAGTGACATCGTATTCATCGACCTGTTGAGTTTCACCTGTTTGATAGAATAATCAGCAAAGCACACATTAATGAATCATCAAGGCATTAAACATAAATTATCATCATTTACATTAATGTAATACAATGTTCAATTATAAAATATTTCAAATTACATAAACTTTCTTAATCATTACTTTGGTCTCTCTCTTGAGGCTCATCTGCTTGAGGAGTAGAGGAAGAAGTTCCCTGATCTTGATTCTTCTTTGTACGCCTCTCCCTAGCAGATTGATTTGAGGCTGATGCGTTTGCATCACCTTCAGGCTTATCAACCTCATCATCTCCTTTCTTTTTCTCCTCTCCACTGTTACCAGCCTCCTCCTCATCACCCTCATCATCAGATTCATCATCACTAGAGTCATCATCATCGTCACTATCATCTCCATCTCCTTTAATCTTTAGAGTCTCCTCCCTCTTACCTTTCAACCTCAACATAATCCTATTGTTCTTATTCTCTAGATCTTCAATCTTCTTTATGGATCCCAGCACTAGCTCATTTTGAGCTTGAAGGGCCTTGTGAGCTAGAACTAAAGCCCGCTTGTGGGCTTTATTATTCTCTTTCAGCTTGGCAATTTGCTTGCCCTATTCTGCATTCACAGCCATCGGTTGTCTCATTTGGTTGGCCCGAAGATTATTAGTAGCCAGCAACTTGAGAACTAGCCTGTTAAGGCTCACAAGCTGTTCCTCTAACCCAACTGTGGGTAGAGCAGTGCCCTGGAGAGGTGGAATTTGGGTGGATGTTCTGGATTGGGAGATGGTTAGGGTGGTTGTAGATGTGGTGTAAATGGGTGTGGGGATAGGAATGGTTTGTGGAGGTGTAGTTTTAGGTATTGAGAGTGAGGAAGATGTCGGTGTAAATGTGGTGGTGGGTATGTCAGTGGTAGTGGCTGTGATGGTGGTAGTGGCAGTGGCGGTAGTAGTGGCAGTGGTGGTGATAGTGGTAGCGGTAGGGGAAGAACTCATCAAGATGATCTTTGGGTGTTTCCCCTTCATCCCATAGGGTTGGGCCATCCTCTTCCTCATTGACCCCTTAGTGATCGTTGCTCCCCTTGGGCTGATGGGCTGTTCGAGTGTATATGATGGATCAGTCTCCTCAGTGTCGACATCCTTTGAACGAGCCTTGCTGGTACGAACCACCTCTTTTCCCCTCTCAGTAGCTACCCACTTGCTACTGACTTGTCTCATGAGGGGCTTTTCCTCAGAGTCATCATCTTCTTCCTCTAAGTTAAAATTCCTGATATCCTCACTTATTAGGAAGTCCTGGTGGATGGCAGCTTGCTCAGATCCACCAGCAGCTGATGAACCACCTTGATGTGAAGGTGGTTGGACAGTAGATGTATCCATGGCTCTGGATTAACTTGAGCCCTCATCTCCACCTCCTTGACCCTTATCCTGGTCATCATCATCATCATCATCCTCCTCATCAGGAATCAAGACGTGCTCAACATCGGAGTCACTCTCATCATGACGCCACTTCTTCCTGCCCGGAGCTATGCAGTCAACATTGGCCAGATGACCAAACAACGTTCTCACCGGGGGCTTAGTTTGCTTTCCCCTATATATCTTCATCCTGCCTAAAGTAGTGTCATCCATCACCTCCAATGACACCTCATCGTCTTTGATCTTAAGCAGGTTAGGTAACTTCTCGTTGATGATCATCTGTAAAAACTGGGGGTACATGCAGAACCTCTCCTTCCCCTTTGCCTCTATGTTCTCCCTCCAGTAGTTGAAAAACATCTTGGAAAAACTAAAGGGGTGGTTCAGCACTAACGCAACAAATGCGTTCTGAATCTTATCGCTCATCTCATTGAATCCCTCACGTCTAGAAGATATGCACTTAAGTATCACATGTGCCACGTACTTGAAGGGAGGGCACATGTTACTCTTATTAAGCATACCGGCATTGATCTCACTAGCGTACTTAATCCGCAGAAAGTATCCCCTAACGGTCATGGGATGTAGCTTGATGGGATAATCCATGTCGTCTCCTAGATCTAGTACCCTCCTCAAGTCATCTTCTCCTGCATCTATGTCCTGGCAAAAAATGGAGCTACGGATCCTGAATGGCTCAATTGATCTGTTAACTACGGCATTCTCCCAGAATGCCTGCTGCAAGGATCTATAAGGTGTGTAGGGAGTCGAGATGGATCGGTAGATCCTGGATCGTCTCAGGAACTCTATAATCTCGACAAACTCTGTACGTTCTGTGAAGTCGTGTTAAGGTAAGCACAAATGTTGTGCTTAGTACTCATGGTCCATCTATTAGCCATTTCACTGTAATACAAGCAACAAACATGTTAGACCAGTTCACAAGAAAGAACATTTGAATTTGAACAGATCATATCATACTGGTTCAATCGTATGATTGAACCATACGACTGAATTCAATCGTACGATTAAGCATCTGACTGAGTTTAGTCGTCTACCATGACATGCGGTTGAGCCAGTCGTACGACTGAATCAACGATTGAATCAATCGTGCGATTGAATCATGCGTCTGGTTCAATCGTGCAATTGAAGTTCATCAGACAGTCCATTCGCATACATACTGTGTGATTCCGAAAATTTGAATGTGTTAGGACCGTGTACGTACGGAGTACTAACTGATTCTTCGTTGTACCAGATCAAATAGTGTGGAATCCTATTTGATTGGCGATCCAATCAGTGAGAACGAATTCAAGATCAATCCTAACGATTAGAAAACGTTATGAATTGACTCGGAATGATCTGAAACGCTCTATGAAGTTGGAATGGTCGAACAGCGCGTTCTGGGTCGATTAGGGTTTCTAGTATTCGAAGTGTCCCGTTTTTCCACGAATTAAGTGGTATTTATAGGTTACAGATCTCATTCGTTCGACTGAGTCTAGCGACTGACTCAGTCGTGCGATTGAGTAATACGATCGATTCATTCGTACGCTTGAGTCAGCCTGATGACTCAACC
>BJCO01000323.1:0-20898 GCA_018326465.1 Flaveria floridana | reverse complement strand
AATTACATATATAAATATAATTAAAATATAGTTAAATCCGGTCCGACCGGTCCGACCACCAAACCAGTAAAGCGTCCGGTTCGACGTCCGATCCGGTTCTGAAAACATTGATTTTAAATGTCTTTAATGTAATTTATTTGGTTTAAACTCTCACATTGAAAATAAATTTTTATTTCAGGTCATTAATTTTGGACTTCCGCAGTAAATGTGCTTTGGAGTTAACTGCCCTTCAAAAGTGAACTGCCCCTCGGAAGTGAATTACATTTTACTATTTTAGCAACCCAACGGCTTTAAACACAAGTTTTAAAGGATGATCATACTTCATAGAATACCAAAATCATATCATTGTTTTAACAAATTAAATCAAACAAATATAAAAACATAATATTTTGTTTTTATATATACAAATATGTGTAAATATAACAAAATTATTTTGTTTTAAATAAACAAGTTGGCTCGGCCCGAGCTCACATATTAAGCTCCTTAAGTTCAAAAAACTGGCTCGGATCGACTCGTTTACGACTCTAGCTATCCTAGAATCTTCTAAAGAAACCAAAGTTTAAATCTGACATAAGTAGATTAGATATTGATATAGTTTATAAGTAGAAGGAGATAAGTATACGAGTTTGTTGTGAAAAAAAAGTCCTTAACACTAGTAAATAAAAAGTTTTAGTGACATTAATAAGTGAAGGACGGTAAAACGAAATACCATTTAACAAGGGTACTGCTGGGGACACCGCATGTGTTTTTGGGGAGAACCCGGATCACAAGGTCACGGTTTGGCCAAACCGTGACACTTTGGGGAGAAACCAGATCAAAAGGTCACGGTTTGGCTAAACCGTGACATTTTGAGATATTTTTTTAAATCAAAAGATCACGGTTTTGTTATCGTTAAAAAAATGAAAAATGTATAAAAATGGTGGAAGCCTGGCTGCCACAATTTCTACCAACCTTCTGCATCTAACCACCTTTTTCTCTCTCTTCGACGTATACACTGCCAATCCCGTCCAATATGTGGCCTACCTTGGGTCCTCTCTCGTTTTGGTGTTCTCACATGTTTCTAATAAATGTATATCAAAACATACATACATACATATACATATACATATATATATATATATATATATTAATAATAAATTTGGTTAAACACATAAGGTTAATTGATTGGCTAGACATGTATAGACCTCGAGCTAGTTTATTAAATGAACTTTGTTTGAGATTGAGTTTGGTTTGATTTCGATTAATAGACGTATGTAATTTAGCAACATAAACTAAAGGGTCATCCGAGGTTTTCAGATCAACATTGTTCTAAGAGAAATACAACTATTCTATTCTCGTCACAAGTTGAGTGCATGCACAAATTTGGATTTTCTAAGCCGTTCGAACCAAATTTTACACATCATGCACTATTACATGCTAAAGGAAACAAAAGTAACTAATGAGCTTATCAAATATCTTGACTACTTACATGAACAACTTTCAATATAACTTCTTACAACACTTTCATTTTAAATTCTCCTTTAACAACATTTTGAAAATTCTTCAATGTTACGTATATATAGCTAAGTTGAAATTAAACCAAATTTCAATAACGTTAAAGTTTTCAACATATTCTAATCCACTCTTAATTGTACACCACGGCTAATTTACATCTATCCGTCTTAAACAGATCTCAAACTCTTAATATTAAAAAAAAATGTTTTTACCACTGTAACCCTAATAACTTTACCATTTGACCAAATCTCCGACCCGAGGTAATAATACTTGACACCGTTGGTTGTAACTACCCCTCAAACGTACTTTAAAGCTCTCTTCCTAACGTTACATGATCTACCACATGACATACGTGACACCCACGCGCTCTCACACACAGGCTACCCAAGTGATTACGTTGAATATTATGTGCTACACGTTGAGCAAACCTACCACCACTCCCTCTATATAACCAACACTCAATCAACCTTTTGTTCAACATCACTTATTCACTTGTATTTTTCTCATCTCTCCTACTTCTACCCCGGAGAGAGATCATACAACAATGGCATCCTCAATTGATATTGCTGCCATCAGAGAAGCTCAACGGGCTCAAGGTCCCGCCAACATCCTCGCCATTGGCACCGCGACACCGGCTAATTGCGTCTATCAAGCCGACTACCCGGATTACTACTTTCGGATCACCAATAGCGAACACATGGTTCAACTCAAAGAGAAATTCAAGCGCATGTGTATGTTTTTAATCACTCTTACTTTGATTCTTCTGTTTATTATAATTACGTAAGGTATATGATATGATAAAAGTGTATCTGTAGTTGCATGTTACTAACAACGTACTGCATGCATGAATTTTGCAGGCGATAAGTCTATGATTAGAAAGCGATACATGCACCTCACCGAGGAGTATCTTAAGGAGAACCCGCACCTATGCGAGTACGCGGCTACGTCGCTCGACACACGCCAAGACATTGTAGTAGTCGAGGTCCCGAAGCTCGGTAAAGAAGCCGCGGTTAAAGCCATCAAAGAATGGGGCAAACCGAAATCGCAGATCACCCATCTCATCGTTTGCACCACCTCCGGTGTCGACATGCCCGGTGCGGACTACCAGCTCACGAAACTCCTCGGTCTCCGCCCGTCCGTCAAGCGGTTCATGATGTACCAGCAAGGGTGTTTCGCTGGTGGCACGGTTCTCCGCATGGCCAAGGACCTTGCGGAGAACAACAAGGACGCGCGCGTCCTTGTGGTTTGTTCAGAGATCACCGCGGTGACGTTCCGCGGCCCCAACGACACCCACCTTGACTCCTTGGTGGGCCAGGCTTTGTTCGGGGACGGGGCCGCGGCCGTCATCGTGGGCTCGGATCCGGATCCGGCGACTGAGCGGCCGTTGTTTGAATTAATCTCGGCCGCTCAGACGATCCTTCCGGATTCCGAGGGCGCGATAGACGGTCATCTGAGGGAGGTGGGACTGACGTTCCACCTCCTTAAGGACGTCCCCGGATTGATCTCCAAGAACATAGAGAAGGCGTTGGTACAGGCGTTTTCGCCTTTGGGTATATCCGACTGGAACTCGATCTTCTGGATCGCGCACCCGGGCGGTCCAGCGATACTGGACCAGGTGGAGGCGAAGCTGGGGCTCAAGGAGGAGAAGATGCGAGCCACAAGACATGTGTTGAGTGAGTACGGAAACATGTCAAGTGCATGTGTTTTGTTTATTCTTGATGAGATGAGGAAGAAGTCTGCAGAGGATGGGGCTGCAACCACCGGTGAGGGGTTAGATTGGGGTGTGCTGTTCGGGTTCGGACCAGGTTTGACGGTGGAGACCGTGGTTCTTCACAGCCTCCCAACCACCGTGGCCGTTGCCCCACAAAACTAATAATGATGATAAGTGTCGTTTGTGGAAGTACGTTGTTGCCAATCAGTGAGTGATCGAGCGGTTTGAATATTGAAATAATGTATTATAAGTTTACTATTATTGTGCTTCTGTGATGTGTAATTTTAAGTAATGTTTACTTTAGAATATAGCTTCTTGTAATTGGGTTTATTAAAGTCATTGTTTATTTTTCTTTTAATTATGATTATTATTGTTCGACTTATTTTGAAACCAGCTTATTTTTTTTTTTAATTTTTTTTTCGAAAATGAATTTCCGTTTAATGATTAATTAATATCGGGTATGTGCATTTTATTATCAAGTAGTTTAAGGCTATCGCTATTCAAACACCACACCCATGTGGGATGGAGCCGATGTGGCGGCCTAGTACGAGCTGATGTGACAGAAGCGGGAACGGAGGAGATCAAATATCTCGACGCGGGGTCGGGGTTTATGAGGGTGGAGCACAAGAAGCTGATGATCTAGCACAAAGGGGATGGCAAGATAACCACGTGTGGGTAGGGATGAAGCAATGTGCAAGGTTGTTGTAATGTGTGGTGGAGGTATACCGGATGGACTAACGTTTTTAAATTTTGATTTTTCGTTAAAAAAATCATTTAACATGTATATCGATTATCAACGTACTAAAATTAATAAAAAAAGTAAATGAGAATATCACTAAGCATGATTCTTTGAGCATCAATCACTTTTTGGTCGCTTTTCATTCTTCCATAGGTTTATTTCTTAATTTCTTTCTTTTTTCTTGAAACTTTATTAATTATTACTATCAAATTTTTTTCGCTTTCATTTAATAAGTTTGTTTGTTTCTTTTTTTTTAATTCTAAATCACTGTTATTCACTATTTAATATTTACTTTTAAATTTTTTTAAACGTATGTATTATACAAGTTTTTAGTTTGATAGTGAATAGGTAATAAATAATAGATAAAACAAACTCAAGTCACTAACTAGACTTAAAAAACAAGTTTAACCATAAGCTTTCAAACGAGTTTAAGTTTGAATCCTACTAATTCAAACGAGCTAATAAGAAAGATAAACGAAACACGATTTAAATAAAGCTCATATTTGAATTGTTACTCGACTAGAAACTTGATGAGTTTCTCATTTATCTTTCTTGTTTTCAAACTCATTAATCCTCCACACATATTAAAGTTTATCTTAGTATCATTTGAATTTTATTATACTTCGCAGTTTATTACAATGGATGATTTGTTATCGATAAATCACTTATATGAAAATTAACTAATTATTTAATTTATATATTCACATAAGGGGCGTGTAAAGCTGGAAGTTAGGACACACTAAGACTTATCACAACGTTAAAAGACGTCCTTCCCACAAATAGTCCCAGTCAACATGTCATATCAGTTTTCTACTAACTTTCATTCATCCTTTCCACAATCAACTTTTACTTTCAACACCATTTTTACCACAAACAACCATTACAAAAACAAAGCAACACACATTTTTATGACGTGGGCCCCACAAAATGCATCCATGGAGCGCCCTTGGCAAAGGACAGGTGAAGAACGGATGAGTCTGCACAACGCAGCCCTTCCGAAGGGCGGCACGGGCGGGGCTAAGGGCGGGGCTAAGGGTGGTTCGTTTTGAACAGTCTAAGTGATAGTTGGGGAAACTCATTCTCCAGATTTTCACATTTTCTCTAATTTTGGAGTTGGTGATCCTGTTTTCCCCGAATCCAATTCCCAACCTCAAACTCCCTGATCGATTCTTTTCTTCTTTGTTTTCCTTCCAATTTGATGAATATTCATCCGTGTCTCATGATCTACAGCCACCGTTCACCTTCAACGCCACCCTCAACGTCATCTCCTTTTTCTCTCTATATTACCCAAATCGGGTGTACTATAAGTCAACAACTACGTACAAGGAAATGAACATACAACTAATAATAGTACGAGTGCTTAAAAGGTTTGGTTTTGAATTCTTTAATAACTAGTTTAAAAACTTGTGTTTTACACGGGTTAATTTAAAATATTAAATTAATAGTTAATAATTAATATTTATATTTATATTATAATTTTTATATAAATATGATTTGGATTAATTTAAAATATTAAATTAATAGTTAATAATTAATATTTATATTTATATTATAAATTTTATATAAATATGATTTGATTTACGTGTAATCAATCACCTTAAGTAATAGTGTAATGACAATATTTTTTTTAATTTTTATTTTTTAAAAACTTTTTTAAAAAAGATTTTTAAAAATAAAAAATAATTTTGTTTTTGAAATGTCATTATAAAAATTTCTCTGTCTTACGAAATCATATTTATTTAATAAAAAACTACATTTTTTAATAAAAATTTGTTTTAGAAATTTGGAAGAAATATAAATAAGATTTTATCATTTAATATAATCATTAAAATGTTGTCATTTTATGATAGTGAAACGTAGCATTTAGGTTGTGAGAAAATGACATGTGTCAATAATGGTGTGAGAAAATAACATATGAACATAATTTTATTTTGTTTTATTAGTATAGGTATGGTGTTTTATGCAATGAAATATAGTGTTGTGTGACGTGTTTATTTCTTTTGCTATGTTTTCAATCTTTCATATATTTTATCAAAACCAAGACAAGTCAAATATAATTGATTTTTTATCCTCAATTTTAATACAAATTTCACTCCTTCATAACTTTTGAAATATAATGTGTTCAAAAATAAATATGGTGTTGAGACTTTTTTAATTTGTATATGTTTTCGATAGTAATTTTATTTAAAGTTGGTTCCTTTCACATACCTTACACGGGACATCATTGATTTGGGTCCCCCGCACCCCACACACACTTTTCTCTCTCTCTTTCGTAAGTCATGTAAAGTCGTCAACGCAATTTCAAAATTTACGTTTTCTAGTAAAAGCTCATATTACTACATATTTGACACGGCGATGGTTAAACCCTTAGTTAAGATTATATAACGAATAAGTTCAATCATATAGACACACTACAGTAATGTGGAATAGTGGTATGACAATGGAATACTCCTAGGAGAATCCCATGTTTGATCCTCACCATACTTAAACACATTTCTTTTGCCAGCCCACAACAAGGATCAGGAGCTCAAACCGTTTGAGCATAACGCGATGTTAAGGCAGAGTTAGTAATTCGAACCTTCGCCTTATCGCTATGTAAACTCGTGAGCCACATCATTTCTGATGGATTTCTGGAACGGATGTGCTACAGGCCAGTTAATTAGTTCGATAACGCTTTTTTTTATATGCAAACTACTTTTGTATTTAAAAAAATATTAATAATATTATTTTTATTTATATATTCATTATTTCAAATTCTAGTATGAACACATAGGAATTCAACATATACAACAAACACGCATCACGCTAAAAATTCAACCTGTTTAAAAACTTTTAAGAATGTCACTAAACGTATGATTATGCTTTCACAAACTTGATGGGGGCCATCCCTACTAAATTATTCACATCACTTTTACAAATAAATGATACGTAGTTGAGTATTTAGCCACTCTCAAAACAAATATCTATCGATATGCGTTGAATATGTTGAATTTTTTTTTTATCTTAACCATCCAAAGTCCAAACCATACTATCTTTTGCTTAGATGTGTGGTTAATTGATTCTTGATAGAAACCTACATTCAACGCGACTTTTTATGCTTGCTTATTTTGTATACAAGGGTAGTATATTACAAATAATAAAAGAAATCAATGCGTTAATCCGTCTAGAGGTGCGTATAGAACATGGTTTCCTGACACGATCCGGTGACTCAACCTGGAATTGAGCCGGGTCCAACTCATTTCAACCCGGCAGGTTCTAACTGGTTTGCCCCCTCCATACCCCAACCCCGTTTTAACCAAGGTCTAGCTCAATTTGACCCGAACCAGACCTGGTTCGAGTCGTTTTAAATTTTTTGACTGTTTTAAGGCGGTAATTTGATCGTTGGGTTTGTTTTTGACCTTTTTTCAAAAAAATTATATCATTTTGCTCCCATATGATAGTATAAATAGATAGTGCGTGTAATGAGTTAATCACAACACTCGAAAACGCAAAAACACTCTCATACAAGCTCTCTACTCTCTATTTTTTAGTCTCTAATCTCAAACGATATGGCTTCCAAATCATATGTTCCAACCAGTGGATCCTCAAGTGAAGCTACAATTGTTAGGGTTCTATCAATAATGTGAAACAATGAGCTTTGGTGGAATTTTGATTTATGTGAAATGTCGAATGATTAAATCATGCAATGCTTGTGATATGTTTTTCAAGTTGGATTCGAACACGACCTGAGAAATCATGTAACAAAGTATTGCAAGTCGTTGAAAAACACACCGGCTCAATGTAAAACAACAATTAGAACCGATGGTGGTATACGGAACTTTGACGTAAATATGGTTCGGGAACGACATGGGAAAGTTTGTAATTCAAGAAGGCATGCTATTTGATCACTTCGACAACCCTCGGTTGACACTTTGACATAAATATGGTTCGGGAACGACATGGGCAAGTTTGTAATTCAAGATGCTATTTGATCGCTTCGACAACTCTCGGTTGACAAGATTGATTTAAAAAACTCTCCAATTTAGACCCGGCCTCACCTGGGTTCCACCGGATAAGAATCTACACTTTTTGAATCTGGGGTTGGAACAAAAGAACCATGATTTCATCAAACAATTTTCTAGTACTTTAATTTTTATATTATCTTTTGAAATTGGGAAGTACTTGTGATCGAAACAGTTTTGCTGGTTATATATGCCATCATGTTTGAGACCAGTATGACTTTTTTTATTTTATTAATTAACTAGCTAGGTTAGATACTTGTATGTTATACATATTAAAATAAAAAAATTAATATAATAGATTATATATGCATACAATCTAATATATGTTATATATAACATGTCAATAAAACATTATATATAACAAACAATTTTAAATTATAAACAATAGTATAAAAAGAAAAAAGATTGTATTATTCATAAATATTCATAAAGTATTTTAGTTTTAACAATAATTAGCTACAAACTAAACTATAATTTAATAAAATTAAGTCTCATTAAAGTAATTTTAATAAAATATTTTTTATTTGTAGAAAAAAATTATCTTGATAGTATGGTACTAAATAAGAGTTATTATGAAAACTTTTTGAAGTCAAGATTTTTATTAAAATTATAATTTTATGTGGTGATGATACATTGATAATCCGCCCAGATGGTAATGACATGAAAATGCTAAAAAAATAACCATGTACATAATAATTATTTTGATTTATCAAAGTAGATATTAAAATTAGCGATCCGCTTTGTTTCACTTGCTATGTTTGTAACCATTTAGTTTTGATCGCTAACTATGGCAATGACATGAACATATTAAAAAATAGTCATGTGCTAGCTTAATAATTATTTTGATTTATTAAACTAGATACTTAAAATTAGCGACCCACTTTGTTTCACTTGCTATGTTTGTTACCATGCATTTAGTTTTGTTCGATATATAGTCGCAAATTTTACTACCATTTTTGTCAATATTAAACTTCGGTGACTTTTGTTTACTTTTATAGTAGCGAAAGATGTAAGATCCCAGTTAAAGTAGGGACAATGGGGTCCGCTTATTTGTGTTACTTTCAAATAGAGAGAAGGTCAATTAATTTAGGATCAACGTTACAAGTTACAAGTACACACTTAAAATACAACGGGGATTATCATCGTTTGGTAAAAATCTTTGTTGTCCAAGCAAAATGTCATCGAGGGAGACAAATTTTTGTTGTATGCGGTCGCATGATTAACATAGCATATGCCCAACAATCCTTCAAATATTATAAGGATGATTGTTATTGGTGACTTCAACGAGGTTAACTAAGTTTACAATAAGCAATTTTCGTATGATTGTTGCAAACGACTTAAACCAATTAATCTTTTAACCGAGTCTTAGTGACCTTCCCAAATGCGATAAACCTCTAACACATATATGACGATGTGAGCAAATCTTCCTGTCTCGACACTTTCTCACTGTGTAGCCAAATGCTCGAACATGTACTTTGTCGTAGATATTTTTACAGATATTTAGAATTAGCAACCAAAGTCGACCTTCTTAATTCAAAAAGTGGAAAAATATGTGTCTGAAAATTTCAAAATAGACAAAGAAAGCCAAATTGAATTTATGATAAAACATTGTTGAAATGAAATAAATGGAAATCTACCATGTAATTAAGCAAAAGTTTTAAGCGTGTGGTAGAGATAGCACGATGAATAAGTTGAGGAGCTATAAAATCAATGAAAGTGACATTCCTAGCTATTAGTCGGGTTATCCGTGCCATTGTTCAATTTAGTTGAAAAAGTATTAAAAACAATTTTTTTATTTGATTGTAATATTTTTCAAACAAATAGTATTGCAGCTTCCATTTTAGAATACGAAAAGTATATTAGATTGAAAACTAGCTATCGGTTTTTCAAAATTAATCCATATTAAATGTTCAACGTATCTGTAGTCTCTTGAGGTATAAGTATCGTAAAGAGAAACAAGACATAAAGCAAGTCGCAACCACATATTTTTCTTCCCATGACTAAAGTTCAGTTCATGTGTTCGTCACAACTTTATAGTACGTCTCATAGGAATTAAAGCCTTTTAATATAATATAATTTTTAAATTTGAACCTTTATACTTCTAATGTTTATAACTTTAGTCTCCAAACATACAAAATTGATATGAATAACACCAGTACTGTTATATCAAAATAAAAACATAATAGTCATGCTGACACCTATTTTTTTTGCATAAAAGATGATCGAGTTGGTTGAAAGCCAACCACTGGTTGGGTAAATTAGGTCATTAATCAAGGGCATCCATTATTGATGAAATGAATGTCATTGATGCATGAAAGGATTAACGGTGATGAACGTATTAATGATTGTATACGTTTGTTGACAAAACTAAATTTATTGGTGATAAAAGTATATATAAAACTTCGAATCAAATCGAATTTGAAAATTCGTATCGAACGTTGAATAGGTGATTTCCGAATCAAATTTCGAGTATTTCGAACACGATTCAAATATGACACCCCTGCTTAAAATATATATAATGTTAAGTTACGATCTAATGAAACTAGCAAAACGATTCAACTGGCTGTCAAACGAATTGAAGTACAGGGGTTCAAAGATCAACTCACGTGTATTTTTTCTTTTGAATTTCATGTTTAATTTCCAAGACGTCTTTGAATTTAACTTTTAGTTAATAACAAATATTTTGTTAGAGGGTCAAAATACACACACTAGCGGGTAACTACCGGAACTCTACTACGGATCAATTTTTTGAAAAGATAAGCATGTGATAAGAGATGAAGAATAATATTCACAAGTCGTACCATGTAATAGTAACTAGCATTACGACCTTACGTTACGGCGGGGATATAAAAGCATAAGTAGCGTTAAAGTTTTGTTGTGAGCTCGCGCATGAGGGAGGTGTACATTGATGGTATATGTAGCTTTATATACGAAAAATTAAACTATATATTACGTCGTTACAACATTTGAAACTTTATATAACAAATAAAAATGTCACAAACATGAAACATGTATGTTGCGATGAAGCCGTTGATAATACTCGAAAATTTATATTGAGACCCTAAAAAATTTCACGCACAAAGGTAAAAAAAATAAGCATGTTGCAACACCAAAAAAAACGAAACGATTATAAACATTTAACGTTGATAAAATAAGTTCATAAAAAGTTAGAATTTATAAATATTATATTTTAAGTTATAGAAAGAGGAGAAAATAAAACTGTAAAATCAAAACCTTAAATAAGTTTTGAGTGCTTGTCATTAATTTTTCTAAACTTACAAAAAAACTAAAAACTACATATAAAATTTTTATTAAGAAAACTAAATTTCTAAACTTACAAAAAAAAAGAAAAAAAAAAACTAAAAGCCTTGTGAATGTGTAAGAAAAATAAATGCATAACTATGGGTTATTAATATGTACATATGTCTAAACTTCGAGTGCTATAATAAAAACCCAATAGAAGATAAAAGAATCATGCATAAAAAGATTGTATCATATGCTTGATAGCTTTATTATATGGGTTTTAAAGTATAGCAAATTAGTATAATTATGTTATAATTTATTTTGTACTGATAATATTTTTACCAGAGTATATGAATAAAGTAGAAGATTAATTGAATAAATCTAAATACGAAGTTCACAAGAAAAAAAACAAAAACAAAGAATTTTCTTACTAGTTTTAAAAAAAAATTGGGCAACGCAAAAAACGGAAAAATATTACATAATAATAATTAAGTTTTTAAAGTGCTTTAATTAGATCACATCCCTAAACCATCAAATCCGTTATCATGGAATTTTCTTTTTGTGTCAAGAAAAACGTAGAGAAGAAAATATAAGGGTCGGGATTTTCAATATGCGTAGTTACATTTAAAAAAAGAGTTAAAAACATATGGTAATTATAATAAACAATTAGGAGAAGATCTAAAATTTACGTCACTACTCCACACAACATCCAAAACAAAAAAGAAAAAAATATTTTCCTAATGAAAACAAAAAAATTATTAAAACCATGTTAAAATCTATAATTTAAATAAAATATAAAAGCCAAGTGACTTAATTAGCATATTTGTTTAAATTTAAATGATCTAATTAATTTTAAAAAAAAAAACTTAGTTAATATTATATAAAGTTAAGAGTTAATTACACAAAAAGTCCTTGTGATTTAACACGGTTCCCGGGTTTGAGCACTAACTTTTTGTAGTTACAAATTTGGGGTTGGTGATTTCAATTTTATATCGAGTTTGAGTTCTAAGACTATTTTTCTTTGAATATTTTGTTAATCTGAATAAAACAACTAAAAGACCCTTAAGAGAACTATTTTGTAATTCATTTAATCCGGGGACATTTGTGTTATTAACTAAAAATAAACCCAATACATTGAAACTTATCTTGGACTCATCGCGAGCACATAGACGACATTGCATATGTGCGTGTTGGATGTTGTTCTTATTTACTTCTTCCCAATTTCACTCCACGATCTCAACTATCTAATAAGTTGTATTGGTCAACTAGATCTAAACTATGTTCAACTCAAATCTTAATGATTAAAACTCAAAAACAAACAGAGAGTAAAGTAAATGCATTACAAATGTCAAACAAATCAAAACTATAAAGTAAATGCATTACAAATGTCAAACAAATCAAATCAATATTCACTAGACTATATTATCATCATGTTAATTATCTAATACAAATGTCAAACAAATCAAAACTGTAAAGTAAATGCATTACAAATGTCAAACAAATCAAAACAATATTCACTAGACTATATGATCATCATGTTAGTTATCTAGTGGTAACAGATATGAACAAAACTTGAATATTAAAACAGCCTTGTTACCGGAATGAAACTCTAATCAACAAAGATGAATCCCTAGCACGAGAATGAGATGATGTGTCATCTATCTCTTTCTCTTTCTCTCCCCCTCTCAATCAATATGTAGCATCCGAATCACAAACCAGCTATCCACTGGGTCTTCACGCCCGTGTGTTCCTCAAAGAGAAAACAGGTTAACCCGCGAGTTACTTGGATCTTTGGATCTCTATACCTTAGCACAGTCCATATTTCTAGCTGAAGCCTAGCAGCTCAGCTCAAATCCAATTATAACTTATATTAAAAAAACAACTAGCTTGCTACAATAAATTTCTCATGTTGTTATTTTAGCTACTAACTGTTTTTACTATTTGTTTTATTACTATTACTCTTTTGAATTAATTTTGACCACTAACTTTTTACTTTTTGTTTTGACCACTATTACTCTTAGAAATTTGTATTACATGCTACATGAATATAGATGCATAAGTCAGGTAATTTTCAAATTGGTTCGATTTTGAACAACGAAAGCCAAAAAGCTGTTTGCATGTGTTGATTCTTTTCGATAAGCAGGAAAAGATAGCAACAAATGGGGATACATATTTCTATTTTTTTACTTTCTAAGATCTAACAGGGTGAAATGTGTGAAGTCTAAGAATTTGTATTTATAAGCCTTAATCATGAAAAAACCAGTTTTGTTTTCTATATAAAATGTCTAATGTTATCAACTCACGTTAGGGCATCGTTTTCTTATAAATAATGTATATTATCAACGCTACCCTTAACGTATTGTTGTGATATTGCGACGAACCGAACTGATTAAGAGCAAAGATCATCGTTGCACGGATTGGTATTATCAGAACTGATATTGGTATTCACTTTTGTGGTTTTCGATGAAACAAGCCGACAACGAACAAAGACACGTCACGTAAGACCAGGGAACGAAACAAAGTCCCGCGCGCCAACATCATACTAGTAGCACGGAAGAAAACACTAGTTAATAGCTCATTCATCAACATTATACTACTACTTAAAACCAAAGGTTGGTGGGTGAGTCGGCTGCCATGTGTCAACAATCTATTGGCCAACACAACTTTTTTTTCTTTTTTTTTCTCATTCTCCGTTCACATATACTATAAAACAAATGGGAAAACTTCACAGAATAATAAGCAAGTTTTAACAACATTCAAATCAGGTCACTCATATTTTTATTTGTTCTAATCAGGTCACTAAAGTTTTAAGAGTGTTCCAATTAGGTCACTAATATTTTTATTTATTCCAATCAGGTCATTAAAGTTTTAGGAGAGTTATAATCAGGTCACTCATATTTTTTTAATTGTTTTAAATAACTCACAAAATTTTTAAAATAATTCAGTATTTTTATAAATATTGTTAATTTTTTATAGAACTTTAATTTTTTTAAATTTTTTGCAACTTATGAATGACCTAAATAGAACAATTCTGAAACTTTAGTGATCTGATTGGAACAAAAATTTTATGAGTAATCTGATTGAAACAAAAAACTTCATGAGTGATCTAATTAGAACAATTCTAAAACTTAATTACTATTTTACAAAGTTAGTCGTAAAATAAATTTACTTTAGTTTATAAACTCAAGTTACGAGGTAGATTAAGGGGGTGTTTGGATATGTTTTTCAAAAGCACTTATTGGCTTTTGGAGGGTGAAAAGACAATAATACCTCCAAAAGTCTTAATAAGTCGGAATTTTTTGACTTATTAAGACTTTTAGATGGGTATTTTTGTCTTTTTACCCTCCAAAAACCAATAAGTACTTTTGAAAATAACATCCAAACACCCACTAACTGGTATTCGCCCCCCTTTTCCAACAACAGCCACTCAGGTTTGACCCCTGTGGGCAACAATTTTGTGGTTTTTTTCCTTATTTTTCCTTTGTCTTTAATTATATATTATCTAGAAAATTAGTTTTTTTAATTATTAGGCTTCAACATAAGAGATGTAATATTATTTCATATCTTTGTTTCAATCTTCATAACTAATCCACAATAGCTTTATACGTTTCTTTTAGTCATATATCTCTCGCCGCAATGCGGCTAAACTGATATCGCCCGAATAATGTCGGTATTGCTATATACTAACTATGTTTCGATCATCGGAACTGATTAGTTGCAACTTCATAAATCTCTCTTATTTACTTGATCACGCTAATAAAGTTCTTAAACGCGTCGTATCGCACGGGCTTGATTTCTATTTAATTATAAAAAACACAAGAAATATTAAAGAAGTCAAAGTGGGTTCTTTATCTTTATAATTTAACTTAAATTGATCACTTTATAAATTTATCTTTCATAATTTAAAACACTCTCCGCATCCCTTCCTTATCCTTAAAATCAATATTTTCATAACCGGATCGGACGTCGAAGCGGAGGCCTTACAGGTTTGGTGGTCAGACCGGTCGGACCGGATTTAAGAACCGGATGACGTCATAATTATATATATAGTATATTATATATATATATAGTTATATATATAATTACATATAAGTAATTTATATATGTATTTTATAGTTATACATAAAACTTAACTATATTTTTATATCCAACACACTAATTTATAGTTCGACACCCCGTTTTTACCCATTAAAATAAAAAATCAAAATCCGATTCGAACCGGTCCGGTATCCCGGTCCGACCACCGATTCGGGACGAATAGGCCGGTCGAACCAGCCCAAAACGATTCGATGCAAACCGGACCGGCCACCTAGCCAATTCCCTGTCGGACCGGTTGGACCGGCTGGTCCTATCCGGTCCCAACAACAAAGCTTAAAATATATGGTTGTACTTTGGTTTTCCTTAAATATAAGGACTCTCTTGAGTTTTCCATAAAAACATATGAATAAGATACAAGGTTAAAGAATAGGATGTGGGTAATTTTTTAAGTTTACCAATATAAGGATAAGGAAGATTATACACTCATTGTGAATGCTCAACATAAAAAATAACATCAAATTGATATAGTTCCATACCCCAATTCCCCCAATCTGATGACCCAAACATACCATGCATCTTCAAAACAGTACGTTTTCATGTGTTTGGAGGAACCGCATTAACGTTACATTTAGGCAAGTAAATTGCTCCGAGAGCAGGCTGTTTGAAGATGTGAACGTTATTTTTTATTTTTTATTTTTTTTTTGGCTCCCATGGGTTTGTGAATCAACTAAATGGGCGTTTATGAGTTGGTGTGAGTGGATTTATAACTTGTGAACTGCATGTAACTGCATTATGTGAACTCTCAAGGTTTTGTGTGTGCATCGCATGAGGCACATTTATTGTTGGGGAACAAACTAACTCGTCGTATAATCCAATTTGCTTATGTGCATTATCAAGTGACAATCGGGGTTGTTTCCATTCAAGTCCTTTTCGACGCCTGTGGTAATTTTACTAAGAGATCGAATATTTTGAAACTAGTTATTTGTTACGGTGTCATAACACATGTTATAGCATGTTATATATGATTAGTTGTGTGTAAAGTTTGGATTCCATGAACAATACTTAGTATTTTGTGACGGTGGTTAAACCACTTTTTTGATGTCAAAAGGATATCACTAAATTGGGAAGATATGAACTTAAAAAGAGACCATGAGTTTAGCCTATGTTGGACAACATCTGATAGCACTTAAAATGTGTAAAAACGTACAATAACATATATGAAAATTGGATTGCAAATATAATTAAGAAACCTAGGAAAATGACTAAAAAGACGATGTAACCAGCGTATGCGTATCATACGCTATGCTTATGGCTCATTTTGAAAGATTTCGAAATTTTCATCATGATTCTCAATATGAAAAATTGTATTACAAGTCTTCCATTGAACAATAACTTTCATATTATTCAAGTTCACATGGTCGTTATAAAACTCTATACTTATTTTGTAAGTCGCCGTTCAAAAAAAACATATTTTGTAAACCATATGTTGTTCTATCGCAAGACTAACAATTTTTACAAATGTGTCATTCAAATTTAATTTTTAAAAAATAATTCTAACACTTTTCCTTAACCTTTCATCCCGTTATATTTTTAACGGTTTCTAATCTACTTTTAAATAAACCTGACACACCTAGTGAAATTCAAACTTTACACCTTTTAAAAAAACACATATTACAAACTTGCATATTAGTGGCTTAATGCAATTGGTCTTTGATTTCCTCGTATCCATTGTTGTTGGGACCGGCCGGTCCAACCGGTCCAACCGGGGATCAGCTACGTGGCCGGTCCGGTGGGCAGGTTCGACCGGTCGGTTCGTCCTAAATCGGTGGTCGGACCGGGAAACCGGACCGGTTCGAACCGGATTTTATTATTTATTTTTTTATTTTAATGGGTAAAAACGAGGTGTTGAACCATAAATGTGTTGGATATAAAAATATAGTTAAGTTTTATATATAACTATAAAATACATATATAAATTACTTATATTTAATTATATATAAATTTATATATATAATATACTATATATATAATTATGACGTCATCTGATTCTTAAATCCGGTCTGACCACCAAACCACTAAGGCGTCCGGTTCGACGTCCGATCCGATTCTTGATACATTGCTCCTATCTATCGGTAATATAAATTATCAAATATTGATTAACCATAATATGCCATCCAGCCGCTACGTGGATTTTTCAATATCGCCACACACATTTAATCTTTTATTTAGAGTTAAATTCAAAGATTGATTTCAATACATTGTATGCGTAGTGGTTTATTTAGTTAAAATAACATTAGGCAAATATGTATTAAAATTATTTTAAATTAAATGCAAAGAGTTTAAAGCCCTTTTTATTTTAATATTGTTAATTTTGATAAAAATGAATTCATTTATCTCTTTTAACGTCCGTTAAAGATTTAACTAAAAGTGAGTTTGAAGCTCCCTTCAACTAAGACGTAATTGCTTTAACGTACTAATTGTGTCCACATCAGCAATTTGGCGCCCCCTATGGGCACACTACGTACAGTCTAACACAGTTAACAAGATTTTGTTCAAGATCTTAACCTTACTTTCCGAATAATTACGGGCCTTCACCAATTATTTATTTTGTATGTTCAACTATAAAACAAATTGATTGATTACCAATTATCTTGACTTGTTTCACTTTTGTAGGTTAAACTCCAAAACACAAATTATATATACATACTAAAACACAACAATCATGAGCAGTACCTAGGATCATTATTGTAATTTAATTTGTTTATGATGGCTTACTTATCAGGAGATAAGCTTATTGCAAGGCGGTATGCTTAAGTTAAATATTAATGATAAATCGACCCAAGATTTGTTGCACATATATTAATTGATAACGAGATATGGAAATATAAGAGTAGTAATATTATTAGTTTATTGAATATAATTAATCATATTATTTGTTTACTGAATATCAGGTCAAACCTAAAACGTTTTCATTTTACGGTATAATCCGAGTTACTCTATTTTTTAAAGTACATTTAGTTCGGAAACATGATGATTGTGATCTATACTTTGTCATGTAGCACACGGCGCAACTGTACTTGCTTTTTTATGTATGTTTTAAATTGATCTACATGTTAACATAATTTTGTCTAGAAAAGAGTAAAGGTGTTCTACAGTTTAAATTCGAGTTACTCGTTTTTACGTAAATTTACTCTGAAATAAGTTGGATTGATTGTTGGTCTATACTTTATCACGACGCGTACGATGCTGACGTAACATGCGAGTGGTCATATAAACTACTTTTATATATTTTGTTGTGTCGCACATGCGCAAATTTTATTAAGTTGAAATTTGCAAGCTATTATTCCATACTAATGTCTATTTTGCTGATTCGAATTTTTTAAGCTATCCATTTTCTTTTAGATTTGAGTTTAGATCAGTGGTTCACTGAGTGAGTTAACAAAGGTATTAGAATTTGTATATATGTGGTTGGTCATGTAGTCTAATGGCATGAGGTGCCGGTTTATGTTTGGATTTTTAAAGCTTTAGTTTTAAACCTTACTCAAGGGGGTTTGTCCTTAGGGGTTTGTCCATAGTGGGAGGTTTCCTCCTCGATAGTGTTCGTAGACGAATTAGGCCTGAAGCGTTAAAATTTGTATGGACCATTGATATACCACTCAAGAAGGCTTACTCGGATATTGATGGCAATTGCGAAAACCATTCATAAAAATAAAAATTTATTCGTATTATCAACTGTAACTTGTATAATACTACCATAGGTAAACAACTCAATGCGTGAGGATTCAATTCTAGACCAACAATCTTTAAAAGTTATAAACATTTATACCAATGTTTTCTTTTTTGCTTTCGTATACTAAGTTAGGGGTTGTTTGTTAACATTGTGCTGAGCCATTAAGATGCGTAATTGAATTAGAAATAGTTTCTAAATCATTCAGTATGTTGCTAAAACTTGCGCATTAAGAGATTTCATGAATCATTAGAAGGTGATTGTTAAGTGAACCAAACACATTCTACTCTTGAACTATTCAAAAGTAGTTTTTTAATAAAGTTATTAAGAGTTTACTAAACATCCTCTTAGTTTTCAACATCCATGTCACAATGATATGAATTTTAACTTGACATATTAGATACTAGATTAGATACTAATGTAGTACATAGGTTGAAATAATAAACATTATATATGAGAATATGAAATTATGAATATGAAATATGATTATGATATTGTGATGTAGTAAAACATACCTAGACTTGACAAGGTGAAATCGGGATGTACACCGAAGCATAGATGTTTTATAATGAGTAATTGTTCATTATGATTGAGTTTGACTTCGTGAATCTTGTTATTTTAAAATTTTAGATATTTAAAGTATTTTTAATTTTAACAATGATTAGCTAGAAATTTAATTTAATTTTAACAAAATTAACTCTCAATAAAAAAATTAATGAAACATTTTATTTATATAGAAAAAATTTAATTTGATTAATATAATAGAAAATGAACATTTATTAAGAGCATTCACAATAGATTCATTATAGTTATCAATATTATTACCCTAAAAATCACTTTCTTTTCTCTATCATTTTCAATTAAATGATATATTTATATCTTTATCATTACTTTCTCTTTCTCCTCTACTCACAATAATTTTCAAAGATATTAAAAAATATATAGGAATTGAATAGTGATGCCTCAAATATACCGATTAACAGTAAAATTTTCTCTATTTTTCACTCACAACCACTCAAAACCAATTCACATAATATAGTAAACACACTCATATATTTTTTAAAATTTCACCGTGAATATTCTAAGGAAACTATTATAATATCTTAATTTGTAATTTTTAATGTAGTAAGAACATATGTCTAAATCATAGGTGGAGCCTAGATAGACATTTTAGAAAATTTCTATGTGACTTGCAAAGGTTTTGATTTATTATTATAGATTACGGGCAATCCTAGCTAGGGCTGTTCACGAACCGAACCGAACCGAACGCAGCTCCGCTCGAACTCGGTTCGGTTTCAAAACCGAGCGGCTCGGTTCGGTTCGGATTTACAAATTCGAGCGCAAACTTCATGCTCGAACTCGGTTCGGTTTTAAACCGAGCGCTCGGTTTCGCTCGGTTTTGCTCGGTTTTGTGTTAGAATTTAAAATAAAAGTAATAATTCTTTCAAGTTTTAACAATTAACATTTAAGGTATTTGTAACATATCCCACCAAGATCCTAACATGCAATCCCCTGAAAGCTGTAAACAATGTCAGCAGCCATATATTTACTCTGTTTTAAACAAGGATCCTAATTAAACTACAGAACAAGTGTATGAAACTTAAGTAGAAACAGTTCCAGGAAACCAAAAACATCAAATTGAGATGTGCACCTTGCTGATGGGCGAGGTTCTGATACACTACGAGAACGAGATGCAGACCTTGAACGAGATTTTGAGCGACGAGAAGATTTGGCTTCGGGGGACTTGCTTCTGCTTCTGCTGCATCAAGAGCAAGATCATTCGATCGAAATAGTTGGTTATCTGAATAATAAACGAGCCATCAAGTCTTCACTGTCAACCTGAAATCAAACACAACTTTACTTTGAAGAAAATTCAAACAGCAATACTGCCAAAAATCGAAGTAACAACATTTAAATCTACTGCAACATATAGCTGGAAAACAAA
>BJCO01000322.1:0-18157 GCA_018326465.1 Flaveria floridana | reverse complement strand
ATGGAGGCCAAACCGTGACCTTTTGATTCAAAAAAATATCTCAAAAGGTCACGGTTTGACCAAACCGTGACCTTTTGATCCGGTTTCTCCCCAAAGTGTCACGGTTTGGCCAAACCGTGACCTTTTGATCCGGTTTCTTCCTAAAACCCCTGCGTTGTCCCCAGCAGGACCCGTTAAAGTAAATTACATTTATTTATATAACTAATTTCACTTTTTAACATTTAACTTTACTAAATATTAGGGGTGTGCAAGAAACCAAAATAACCGAACCGCAACCGAAATAACCGACGCAACCGAACCAATAAAACCGAAACCAATAAGAAACCAACGGTTTGGTTTGATGATTTTTTAAAAACCAAATTTTTCGGTTCGGTTTCGATTTTGCTTGTAATAGAAACCGAAAAAACCGAACCGAAACCATACAACCGAATTTGTAAATGTAGAGGTGTATTCATACACTTATAAAATGACTAGCCTATAAATTATTTATTTAACTTATCCTATCTAAAATAGATATAATTTAGGTTTAAAGAATAATCTTTAAACTTTTTTGTTTGGTGGATTAAACTATTTTATTGAAATTTTTGTTATTGTATTTTATTAATTGTAATTAATTTTAATGTTAAGCAATTATAAGAATGTATAGATTATGTTTAAAGATCAACAAAATAATGTAAGCCTAAAGGTTTTAGCTTAAAATTTATTACTTTGAACTAACTTTTTTTTAAAAAATTTGAAGCCCGAAAGCAAAACCGAAAAAGCCTAAACAGAACCAAAACCAAAGGCTAAACCGAAAACCAAAAACCCAAAAAACCAAAATCGAATGGTTTTAAAAACCTAAAAACCGAAATATCAGTTTTTAGTTTTGATTTTAGGCTAAAACCGAACTTAAACCGACTATGCACACCCCTACTAAACATATTAGAAAACCTATATAAACACCATCCTACTTATATAGTTATATCAATAGATGGATAGGTTTTTGCCTATTATTTGTAACTTCACCACTTGAAACAACGGAAGCACAAATACTTCAAAATTGGCTACAAGGTATCCATGAATTATGAGTTGACAGAAGTACCTTTTGAGATGAAGAACTAATTAGAGGGTCTGATGAAGAAGACGAACCAGCCACCGTACATGTGGCCCCCTGATCACCAGCAACCCAAATGTTAAAAAAAGATGTAAAAGATTACCAGAACAGATATCGGATAAACTCTCAAACAAATTATAGCAACCCCACAATTCATGAGTAGTTTGTATTACAACACAAACAACTCTCTTTCTTTATATTACACATCTCTAATCAACGGTCATCTCCCTACAAAGATTTCTATTTGCAAGTATACAAAAGAAAAAAAACCGTTTTTTGGCTAATTTGAAACAAGAATTGTACAAAAATTTAATCCCATGTGGAAATAATAACCGAAGAAAAGCAATTGAGAAAGAAATAACAAGAGAGATTGAAGAGTGGTTGCACACGGTTGCGGAGGGGGCGTAGATCAGTCATCTTCTAACATAACATCCATTCGATCTCTATTGTCTCTTCCACCGCCATTGTTCTCTGTTAAAATTTCATCTTAATATTATTATTCACAAAGACAGATACAAAAGATTCACAATTTCACAATATACACACTGCATTTCTTTCTCTTGCTCTGTTTTCTTGTTGTTGGTGGTTGCTTGAAGAATTCATCACATTTGGAGGAGATCGGATTGTTATTTGATGATTAATCAGGTTTGCTGTTTAATTTTGGTTTAATAATGTTGATTAGCGTTATTGTTTTCTGACATTTTTTTAGTCTCTTTGATTGATCATTTCGTATCTGTTTTTCCGTTTATGATCATGGGTAGTTTTGATTTTGATTTGATTTTGGTTATGATTGTTGGTATATGGGGATCATTCGTTTGTTAATGTGATTTTGGTTGTTGGGTATTCAAATTCTTCATAAAAGTCGATTCTTGATTACGAATTTTCCGACCCCTGTTTTAGCATTCATGTTAAGAAACAACAGCATTATTATCTTTACATTTAATGATCCAATTTGTGGTTTCGGAAGCAATTTTGTGGTTATATGATCATGTGGGAATTGATTATGGAGTTCCTTTTGATGTCCAATTTGCAGAATCAATAATATTATTCTTGGACAAAAATGTCGAAATCTAGTGTACAATCAAGCTCACATGGCAACCTTTCTTTGCCTCATAAAAACCTGTTCATTGTTCCACCACCAAGGAATACATTAAGCACACAAGAACTCGACAACGATATAATCGATCTAGATCAAGCCAGCCCTCTAGCTGATGACACTTACGAGCAGTTGTATCGCGATGCCTTCGATTCAGAGCTACGCGCTCTTGCAGCAGGAGATCATGGGAAAGGAGATAAAACAATGAAGAGGAGTGTGATCAAGATTGACACCATGGAAGCACAATCTTGCAGCACTCCGAAAACAAGTACTCCAAAGAAGTTAAACCAATCTCCAAGTGTTAAAAGTGCATCTTCTCCGAAATCTTTATCTTCTCCAAGGTCTGTTTCATCTCCAAGATCTCCACAGGTTCCAAAACCAAGAACAAGAAGCAAATCATTCCATGAGAATAATAATCTACCCCTCGGGAGCCCGAGGATAAGCGAAAAGAATAGCCCGAGGGGGTCGAATGGGAGAGAAGATCCTGCATACTTGGGGCCTTACTTACTGAAGCAAACTCAGGAGTTGATATCATTAGGGGAAAGCCCAAAGAAAGCACTTGAATTGGGTGTAAGAGCGATGAAAGCTTTTGAAACTAGTCGGTTTCAGAAGCCGAATTTGGAGTATGTCATGTGTTTGCATATTGTAGCAGCACTGTACTGTAGTTTAGGGCAGTATGGTGAAGCCATTCCGCTTCTAGAACGATCTATCGAGATACCAAGCATGGGTGAGGGGCATAAGAACTCACTAGCTAAATTTGCAGGGTGTATGCAGTTAGGTGACACACACGCGATGCTCGGATACATTGAGAATTCGATATTATGTTACACAGCAGGGTTAGGGATCCAAAGACAGGTTTTGGGTGTAACCGACCCTCGGTTTGGGGAAACTTGCAGGTATGTTGCAGAAGCTCATATTCAAGCATTGGAGTTTGATGAAGCTAAGAAACTGTGTCAAATGGCTCTTGACATACACAAAGCAAACGGGTCGACTGCATCTGTAGAGGAAGCAGCAGACCGGAGACTTATGGGGCTTGTTTGCGACGCCAAGGGTGAATACGAGGCTGCACTTGAACATTATGTGCTAGCCAGCATCACCATGTCTGCAGCCGGTCAAGACTCTGATGTTGCAGCCATTGATGTTTGTATTGGTGATGCTTATCTATCGTTAGCTCGTTATGATGAAGCGGTTTTCGCATATCAGAAAGCGTTAAACGTGTTCAAGGCTACTAAAGGAGACAATCATCCATCTGTTGCTTCAGTTTTCGTTCGTTTGGCTGAGCTGTACAACAAGATGGGCAAGTTTCGTGAGTCAAAATCTTACTGTGGTAACGCGCTGCGTATATATGAAAAGCCAATGCAAGGAAGTCCGAATGATGAAATAGGTAACGGCTTCATTGAAGTTGCAGCTATCTATGAATCCATGAATGAAGTCGGGGCAGCGATAAACTTATTAAAAAAGGCCCTAAAGGTTTTCGGGAAAGCTCAGGGTCAACTGAGCACAATTGCAGGCGTTGAGGCGCAAATGGGAGTTTTGTATTACATGATGAGGAGTTATTCTGACTCATATGATTACTTTAAGGTTGCTGTTTCAAAACTGCGAGTGGTTGCAGAGAAGAAATCGGCGTTATTTGGTAATGTTTTGAACCAAATGGGACTAGCGTGTGTTCAGATCGACTTGTTAGACGAGGCTGCTGATCTTTTCGAAGAGGCGAAGGGTGTTTTGGAGGTGGAATATGGTCCTCATCATCCTGATACACTTGGGGTTTACAGTAATCTTGCTGGAACATATGATGCAATGGGCAGGTAAATATTACTAATTGAATTGTCTAAAGGTTTCGGTACTTTTATGTCATTCTATATCCGTTAATATAACAATGTACACGATAATATATGGATACAGAATCCTAAACCCTAGAATCCCAAACCCTAAAGCTTAACCCTATTGGACTCATTACTCATATATCGATGTACATTGTATAAATGGACATAGAATCCTAGCCTTAACGGGCTCAATCCTAACGGGCTTAAGTCTAATGTAGAAATTATGAAGGGAAAATATTATCAAATTATCAAACCCTAATTTGATAAAGAACTTGAAATTGAAATTAAATCACCAGGATGTTCTTGAAATCGATTACTCTTTCAGATTAAATCATTTGTGCACACAATTGATTTAATCGGATAAGATCAAGAAGTAGAAACAAGAACCTGAATTGAATTGATAAAGTTTTGTGCTTTGAGAGTGCTTTGGTTTGGTTTTCCTGTACAATGATTTTTAGAATTGATCTCCTTTTCTACAAACTGTCGACCCAATATAACAAATATACATATTCACTTTATACCCCTTGAGTTTACTCCATGTTTCATAATTAGCCTAAACTTTAACTAATAGGTTTAATTTATAAATAGTATAATATGAATACGTATATTTATATATATAACCCAATATTACTAAAATTCCAACATCTAACGGGCCCATATGTCGACGTACATTATATATGTAGACACAGAATCCTAGCCTTGACGGGCTTAACTCTAATTGGCTTGACCGCGATTTGCAGGTGGGAAGATGCAATTGAGATATTGGAATATGTAGTGGGGATGAGAGAGGAGAAGCTGGGAACAGCAAGTTCTGATGTGGATGATGAGAAAAGAAGGTTGGCCCAGTTATTGAAAGATGCAGGTAGGGATAGAAGCAAGAAAGATTTGTCACTTGAGTTCCTACTTGATGGTTAACAAACTCATCTCTCACTCTCTTTATTTAGATAGCAATGCATATATGCACACATATATATATGTGTGTGTTATGTATGTATGTATATTCATCCAAATGTATGCTTCTGGTTCTGTACGTACATCCGTCGGGTTGTTTATGCAAATCTAGAGTAAGAGGAGCTTCATTGTTTTCTTGCATTTTCAAAACTTGTTCACATTTGTGTTTTATGGTGTGTAAGCATCTGATAAAACAAAGGGGCCGGTCAGATAAACAAATCAAAACGGGTATGTGTCAAACTAATGTGGTTGTATCTTGTGATCATATGAAGGGTGCATGGCAGAGAGTTATATATCTCATGGAAATGAAGGGTTTCTTGAGTCTTTACTATACAAAAAGAAACTTGTTTTTACAAATCATATCATGATAGAAAAAGAAATTTGTTTGGTTGTAAGCTTGAAAGTTGAAACTAGTGCAGCATTACCAAAAGAACATACATATACAAAAAGGTATGTATATTGGTCATGAAGGATTTGTAGTGAGTGTTCGGGATTGGTTGTTGAAACTTTTAATTATTTTTCTTTTATTTTTTAGAAGTGGTAAACATTAAAAACTAGTATATTACTGAGAATAAACACCACCCCACCTCCATTAAATGACGGCACGACTACAGGTTGAACGAGGCTGGTCAAGAATGCGGTGCTCCATCTATCAAAAATACAACTTGTACATTATGCTACAAACCTAGTATGTTATGGTAGGGAGGGAATGATCAGAGATTAATAGTTAGTGAGAGATGAAAAAAATGATGTGACGTCTACTTGAATAAATAAAATGCAAGTGAGAGAAAATAATGGGAAAGATGACTCCCTCCTATCTCACTATATTGTGTTAGTTTTTGATAAAGGATAAGGTAGCTATTACTTAAGATGAAAGTGGTACGAGCCTGCAATTATCTATTATGGTAGCTTTCCGTCACTAATGTCATCCCCAATTTAATTTTAAAAATTAAAAATGAACTAACTAAATCCAAGTTAAAATTAGAATTAAGATATAAAAATAATTAATCAGACCTTGTTAAATTTTAACTGAAATAAAAACTAAATAAATTAAATCCGTGATTAAGTTTAAAACAAACTTAATAACAAAATGTAAAGTGGAAATTTCATTTGATTTTGTTCAAATCTCGTTGTCTTGAAAACTAGTCTTATTGAACAATATTCAACTCACATAACTTCTCATTCTCCTCCTAAATTTACATATTTATTGTTTAAACCATCAAAAAGCCTTGATCTTTTATGAACTTTTAAGGGTTAGTTATAGTATTTTAATAATTAAGAGTTAACATTAATGCTGAATGGTTAACAGATACCATTAAGATTTAATCTTTTAACAATTAAGCATTAAAGTTATCTCTTAATCATTAAGATGCTATAAACCATTAGGTTTTGCTCTCACGGAAGTCATTGCATTGTTTGGTCTTATGACAGCCTTTCTGATCTTATTCGTATTCTGAGATTCGCTACCGGCATAAGCCTTCCTCCCAAGGCGAGCGGAGTGACGTGTGGCGAGCGTCTGAGTGAGGACGTGAGGGGTGAAGGGAGCAAAAGCTGGATCGGGTTTCACTATTGTGTTGGTTAATGCCCAACCACCTTCAAGAAGGCAAAGAAGTCAACATCATAACCTTTTCGGTTATCAATAGTGGATGAATCAATCAAGACAATAAAAATACAGATAAAAGTCTACCAAACAGCCGCTTATACCTTTTACAAACATTTTTTTTATTTCAAAAGTCAAAAGCAGTCAAATATCTTTGATCTTTTGGAGATAAAAATGGTCGCAAACCCTGTTGTGTAGCGACAAGGTGAGCTCAATGGGTAACTTATGGTCATGGAGCAAAGAACCTCCACCGCCGATGGTGTTGGTTCCACCGCTCTTCGACTTTCCGCCGCTTGCTGCTCGCACCAGGTTACTTCTATCCACAATTCCCTCATTTTCGTCTGAATTCCATCTATGATTTATGAGAATTCGATTTGTTTTGTTGAATTCAAACACATTTAGGTTTCATTTCTAACAATCTCATTTTGGATGTGTTGCAGGATGTTAGAGTCGTCATATAACCTTATGTTTGGGAAGCTCGCTCTCAGATGCCTCTTTGATGATTACTTTGAAGATGCAAAGCGTTTTAGAACCAAGCTTTTGCTTAAGCCCACTGATGATCCTCATGTGGATCTAATTGCCACTGTATCCCTCAAATCACTGCTTTATTTCGTATGCATTTTGTTAGTATCATACTATCATGCTTTTAGTTGTTTAACTTACTGCATGATTGATTTTGTTTCTCATTGCAAATTGGTATTGAATTTCCATGTATCAGATTATAATCTGCAGGTTAAACTTCTTTGCATTCTGGTTAATCCACTCAAAGAAAGTTTACATTTTGTTAACCTTTGTTCCTTATAGAAAGAGTTATGTACCTCCTTTATAATTCCCTTATGTAAAGAAATAAAGTGACTAATCTACGTGAGACATTCTTAATTTCTTATGATCATTCTGTTTGTTTCGATCTATGTTATGTTTGGAATCGAATTGAATATATAGATTATAGATAATAATAATGAAGAGTTTTCTTAGCTCCCACATTCAGGTTTCAGGTCCAGTTGACCCAAACACCAAAGAGACAATTATTGCCAATGCATTATTTCGTTTGCAAAGGTGTTCAAAGAGTTAGTGAATCATTATGTTGTCTATTTGCATATCTTGTCATTGTGTTTGATTTAAAATTCTTATATTTCTCACAGTGATGTTGATGATCCTCACACCTTTGCGGACCTATTTGTATCCAGTTCTGATCCGTAAGTAGCAATTTTTCAACTCCCCCCCCCCCCAAAAAAAAAAATTGTTCTTTTTTTTTTACCACTGTTGTGGTTTTATATTCAGGGTTTTACTCATGAGAGCATGTGCATACTATCCAAAATATGGGCTGGGAGCATTTGGAATTTTCCCTGTGCTTCAAAAGAAGAGGTTTATTCATCTTTGTCACCAAAATTAAACATATTGCCTTATTCTACTTTCTTAATTTGACTTAATTGTCACAAAATTTAAATGATTGTGCAGAGTATCTTCAGAAGATTATGGTGTAATTGGTTTGAGATATGGGTCGTCAAATTTATCAGTTGGAGCTACGCTTATGCCATATTCATGTACATAGGTTTCATCGCTTTTCATTTGCAGAATTTTTAGGCCATCATTTTTATAATTATGATTTTGGTTTGGAGTGAGAGATGAATTTCCTAAATCTGCATGGTTGGTGAGCAAGATAGACAGGCTAACTCTTGGGGTGCAATTTGATCCTAAATGTAAGTTCATTCTTATATTAAAAAAGTGTTATGCTTTTTTACGTGTTCGTTTACCTATAAATTTTGCACTTGACACATTGTGGTTGGTTGAAAGTTGAAAAGAAGGAAGATGCAAGGTATAGAAGTTTAAAAAGTTGGAATTATGCCATAGGCTATGGGCTTGGAACCGGCAGCCCACTGAGCCCGTCATTCAATTTTGGTCTTGAACTTGCCCATAATTCACAGGTTAGCCACAGCCGAAAGTTTCCTACCTTGCAATTGTTCCAATTTATGCTATTACTAAACTTTTTTTTATCTTTAAGTACTCAAGTTCTGATATTTCTTTATAATGTTTGTTCTGCAGTTCATAGCCTCGTTTTATCAGCATGTGGTGGTCCAAAGAAGGGTAATCTGTGTGTGTATGCATGTCTGCCTGTGTTTATAAGTTGAAGCTGATATAAGTTGTTTATCACAATTCTTTAGGTGAAGAATCCGCTTGAAGATAATGAAGTTGTCGGAATCACAAATTATATAGACTTTGGGTTTGAGTTGCAAACAAGGTAAAATTTTGAAGTGTAATATGAAAATCTATCTACTAATGGTTCAAGTATGGGATCTGAGTCTTTAAATCTTTCAACAGAATCAATGATGAAAAGGCATCAAACAATATTCAAGATTCAACCTTTAACGTTGCTGCATCTTGGCAAGCCAACAAGAACATCTTGGTCAAGGTAGTCCTTTACTTTTTGTTCATTGTTTACTTATTGACATGCAGGCCATGCTGAATTCTAAGTATTTTATTTTTTGGCCTTTTTAGGCAAAAGCGGGTCCTCTTAGTTCATCATTTTGTTTAGCTTTCAAGTCATGGTGGAAACCTTCTTTCACATTTAGCATGTCAGGTAATCAAGCAATATGCAACCAACATCTAAGTTACAAGATAATAACGTGGTATGATACAATTCCTTTTGATTTTGGCAGCTATAAGAGATCGAATGGTTGGAAAAACATCATATGGATTTAGTGTTTGTGTTGACAACGTTAGAGAAGCAAGGTTCGTGTTCATTGCTAGGTTTTTCTCGCTTACAAATCAGTTAACTGGATCAATTAATTTTAACAGTAAGTTTTGATTGCAGCTATCAAAGGGCAGATCCAAATTTTGTAATGCTGACACCAAACAAGGAGCATTTAGCTGAGGGTATTCACTGGAAAAGTGGGTCAAGGACATTGCTACAGTCCAATGTGGATTCTGGCAACTTTGATGGAATTCCTAAGGAACTTAGACCCTTGGGTACAATTTTATGATCATTTTGTTACCTTTGGTTTTTGGGGAGGAGTGATTTTAGTGTTCTAATAGTTTATAGATAAATGTGACTTTTTATGAGTTATAAGAATTATTTGGGTCTGTTTTATATGGGCAGAAAGCTCTCAACGACTCTGACACTGAGAGAACGTTGTCACCGATTATCATAGGCATTTGCTTGTCTCTTGGCCTCAAATTTCCCAATGTTGGTTGGATATTTGTCCATTTTATATTTCAAGATGTAGATATCATCCAACTTGGAATCACTTTAAAAGCGATTTACTGTATCATTATAAACTCATTACACAATTTCATATCATATCTTAAGGTGTGTGTATACACACTGCTATGAGTGCCAGTGTCATGGTTATTGTTTAAGTCAATCACTTGTAAGTTTTGCAAGAAGCGATATTTTTTTACGAATCTTCCTAGTTGCATGCATTAAATCTTCTCTTTACATATTGAAATATCACATTTATCTTTCATTATAAGACCTTGACATCAGTTTATTAGTATGATGTAATCTAAAAGTCACTGCAATTTTGTATAAATAACGAACGTAACTGCAATTTTGTATAAATAACGAACGTACTTTGTTTATGATATATGAAATTTTATGTACTATTACTCCACATAACATGACACTGTATGCAGTCTAATACAATGAACTGTATTCTTATTTATTTAACCCTATAAAGCTGTTAAGAGTGTATGCCGCATCACCGCTAAAGGTGAAAGATGTTGACAGGTGACGGGAGGGAAAGAGGTAAACACCGCTTCCTATTTTTGCTGCTGTGATGTTTATTTTTGTTTAATAAGGAGAATGAAGAGTGTAAGTGGTGTGGAGTGATGTATTTTCTTTGTTGAGTGAATGTAAATGGAGTGAGTAGCGTGATTTGGCGCAGAGTGAAGGCAAACATGCGTTTATAACAATTAAACTGTCGTGTTACTGTTGAGGTGTTGTGCAATAACCATTTAAGGAAGATCCCTGGGGTTCATGAACTTTAGATGAATCATGATCCTTTCACACGCAGTCTTGTTGTCAACTTATCTTATGTACTTCAAAAAGAAATGTATGACTTCCTAAACATGAAAGATTATGAGATTAACTTGGCCAAATAATAGGTTACTAATAAATACAAGAATGTGATTGATGAATAATCCCAAAATACAAGTTACACAACTAGTAGAGATGAATCACATTGCAGCCAGCACTATGAACTAGAACCATGGTAACTATATCTAGTAATAATGCAATTATGTTTGTCTGTGCACATGTATGACAAGTATATACGTATTTATTTATATTTCTGTCAGCAAAATAACCAAAAGAGAGAAAATACCAATCAACCGGTGGGCAATGCTGGCAGTCAAATGTAGATCATCTGAATCAGCAGAAGGGTCACATACGAAAGCTGCCATTATCATTAAGGTTCTTGAGCTTTAAGAAAATACTAAATTTTGATGATTTGCAGTAGTATTCTTCATCAGTGGCACACTGGGTTCATAATGACTAGTATATGGTGAGTTGGTGACTCAACAAGCAAATTCAGTTAACTTTGGAGCTTGGCCCATAGTTGTTTCAAATCAATTGTATGGTATGGTAGATGTAAAACTATTTAGGGACCAGTCTTATGGGGCAGACAGAGAATGCAACACATCGAGCTGCTTTTGCTAACATAAACCTCTCATTTTCTGTCAATGGTCTCTCAATCACTTTCACAATATTTGCATCCTAATACAAATGTGATGTGCATGAGAAGATAGACATTAGTATTCAATATGTATCTTTTTTGAATATTCTAAAATAAAAACATATACCTTTCTTGGTTGTTGAATAGAAGGCCGAACATTTGCAATTCCACCAATCTCAAGAATATTATTAACGTTTCCTCTGTCATCTCTTTCAGTGGGTGAAGATGTCGAATGCCTCCAGTCCCCATTGACTATGAACTTGTAGTAATACCTGAAAATGAAAAATGCCAAAATGGTCAACCACAAAGCATAAGTATGAGTAAAACCTTTGTGGATGTAAGACCTGCTAAAATACCAAGATTCAATATTTAATTGTCTATTAAATGCTTAATTACTTGCAAATAACTTACTTCCCTTGTGCAAGCCGAACCTCGGCTTCATATCTTGGGCCGCCTTTGTGGGTTGCTTTAATTGGTTCTTTCCAATTACTAAAATCTCCAATTAATTCTACATTCTCTCCCTGTAATGCAAAGCATATTAGCCAAAAAGAACACCATCACATGACCAGATTTTCAGGGGAGATGAAACAGAATGCAACCGAAAGAAAGGATCAACTCCTAACTGTAAATTAATCGTTAAATGAGTTGGAAAAAGGGAAAGTCGTTAAGAACCTCATGTCCATTCCATACAAACGTCACAGAATGGGTAGCAGGGCCATCATGCTTGCCATGTTCCACCATTGCTATGAGATCCCATGTTGCCCAAGCAATTGCTGGTCTGCATTGAACATTTTACAAGTACATACAAAACTTACTTTACAAACTGAAAAAAAAAAAATATGTAATTCAGCATAATTCACCACTTTTGATCACATATCAGCAAGATATGAACTTAAAAACCTGTCAGGACGACATGTGTGCAATCCAGATACATAGTTGTAGGCTGCATGAAGTGAAGTATCTGTCATCCAATGGAGGTATGCGATCACACAGGTTGGAGACCGGTCAAACCCGGTGGTGCAAGTAACATAAACACAATGGTTCTTTTTCAGCAACCGTAAAAGAAGACCCACACAAAATGGAAGTTTGCTCCTCAAGTCAAATGAGTCTCTTTCCCTGCAAAAAGAGAATTATGTGGAAGCAGTTAGCATGCGGATAATGAGGGCAACAAAAAACCCTCAAGGAAAACTTTACCTAATTGGATAGTTGATCATAAGGACATTATTATGTTGGCATGACTCGTTAACTGATTTTGAATCAATTTCCCAATTTTCAGCTTCAATTTCACCTTGGAAATTTAATATAGCAGTGACTCCCTGTGCAAAAAGGCATAATTTTTTGTCAGTGTCTGATAATGGAAAAGCTAGATCCAAGTACTCCAAAGATTCATCATGATACAAACAAAAACAACATAAAGTAAATTTTAACAAGATTGGTAGTGCTCACTGCAACATTAGCCAAAGTTTCTATATCTTTATCAGTTTGTATGCATGACCCTACATACATTTGATCTGTAATCTGTAAGAACAAGTGCATATATCAGTTAACATTGTATACCATAACAAACTGTTTAATTTGATAAGTACCAAAAACAAATAATCTAGTCATTTCACCTTGCTATAACGCATACCAAGAGAATGATCATAATAAAGTTCTCCTTTAGAACGATCTAGTGCTTTAATATACTCCTCAAGTGGGAAGCTGCCATGTGACCAATCATCTCCAGATTCTTGATCAGAGAAAATGGTGACAAGTTGAGTAAACGGTTCATCTGGAATGTTCTTTTGCATCCTACTACGAGGTTGTCCATTTTGGTTGATCAAGAGACTCCAACCTTTAGGAGTAGAAAATCTCGGAGTAAACATGATAAACCCTGGATTCCCATTGCCCTCGGAAGATGTCTGCAAACTCGATGTCAGTATCGATTTATTCCACGTGGCAATAGGAACCCGACCACGATTAAACTGGATATCAAGATCACTTTTGTGATGCAGATGCTGAATGGGAAAAGGGGAAAAAGGTCTTTCAAGAACAAGACTACAAAGCCCTGATTTCTCCAACATCATCTTCCTGCAATAACCAACATTGTAATCAAAATCACATCTTGCATATAGTCGTATCAGCATGTGATCTTAGGTTAAATCTAAAACTAACTCCTACTAAAGTTTCCATTAAAAAAGGTGTATGCAAAGTACTCTGCATCACTGAAGTCTTTAATCTCAATAAGACTACCCCCAGAGGATGCGCTTGCCTTCTTCAAAGTATCACCAACCATAATTATCCTCGATTTCTCAGCATTACCCTACACAACAATCACTAACAACCTCAAAAACCGCATTAAAAAAACAACATTTTCAGCATAAATTGAAACGATAATACAACACCAACCCCTTTCTTCATGGAATGAACCAAAATCTTCCCATCCAACGACAAAGCAAAGCGAATCCCCAACGGTTTCTCCAAAGTCACCATATACTCATTCAAATTCATCTTAAACCTCGGATTCGTCGAAGCAGACATCGCTAAAACCCTAAATCCTCTTCCACCTGAAATCACTCTTCGGATCCCATCAACCGAGCCCTCATTGATCAAACAAACCTCCTTCCCCCAAAACGAAGAGCACATTGGAGTGCTAACTGATCTCAGGCTCAATGAGAAGCTTCTGGAACATGGAGATTGAGAAAACACAGCGCGATTGGAGATTTGAAGCAGAGACATGAGAGAGTGATGATTTGTAAGTGACTAAATCCGCTAGGGTTCTGAATTTTGATCGATTAATTGGAAATTTAGCTTGAAGAAATGAAATAATCAAAGGGAAAATGTGAAGATAGATAGCAATACAGAGGATTGCATGATGATATGGAGATTGGTGCAGGTGTGATGTAACGAGTCTAATGACTAATGAAATGTGGGTGGATAATTGGGGAAAGAGAAGCCACATAGTCGGTCAATATTTGACCTTTCAACGGTATGTACGCACACGTTAGCCGGGTGGGACCATCTCTCCACGTGGTTCGCTTTAACCTTTTCTATTTGTTGCCACGTGAAAATATTGAAAACCATAATTGATTTAATCGGCTTAACCAACCGGATTAACTGATTTAACTTGGATTAGACTGTTCCCAACGCTACAGGTCATCCTTATCACAAACAGTCCTAATCAGCATGGCACATCAGCTTTCCACTCACTTTCACCCATTCTTCCCACAAACACTTTTTACCCCAAACACTATCCTTCCCACAAACACCTTTATTTTTTCACCTCATATTTTTTTTATTAATTTACTTTAAATAAAGATATTTAAATTATTGTAAATATATTTAATTAAAATAAAATAAAAACAACGTAAAACAATAAAATAAAAACGACGATACAAAATTAATAGATAGAAACAACAATAAAACTACACTCTAATCCCCTTATTCGCCCAGAGATGTTCTATTAGATCGTTCCGCAATGCATGGTGTGTGTCCTGGTTACGTAAGCTTCTAAATCTCTGTAGGTGCGTTTGAAATGATGAAGTGTGATTTGAAAAAAACTCTCAACTGAATGATACATATTTATAGTAGGAAAATTAGTCGTTATGAATAAAAAAAACTAGCCGTTATGAATAAAACAAATAAAACTAGCCGTTATGAATAAAATAAAAAAACTAGCCGTTATGAATAAAACAAAAAAACTAGCTGTTATGAATAAAACAAAAAAAACTAGCCGTTATGAAAAAAAACAAAAAAAAAACAAAAAAATAGCCGTTATGAAAAAAACAAAAAAATAGCCGTTATGAAAAAAAACACAAAAAAGTAGTCGTTATGAATGTAAAAAAATTTAAAATATTTTAATACTATAAAAGTAAAAAAAATTTAAAATACTATGCTTAAATTACTATTTAATTAACTCATTTTAAATTATTATTTAATTAACTCTAACTAATTACTTTATACTAGAAATGTAAAAATAATTAAAATATTTTTATTTAACTAACTTATTTTAATTAAAATTTTATACTTATATTTTTATTTTAATTAAAAGATTTTAAAATATTTTAATTAAAAACATTTGAATTTAAAATTATTATTTATGGTGGAGGGGCCCACCAACCCCATCTTTCCACCGCCCTTCTTCACGGGCAACATATTCACGGGCACCACACCCCATCGCCGAACTTCCGGCGGGCGCGGTCCACGTCGGCGACGGGCCGGCCAAGGACGCCGCGATGAGAATAGTCTTATGATAATGGTTATGGTTATGATTATAGTTATGGATAAAAATTGCCCCAAAGCAAACCGTGCACACCTATACTATGACTTACAAAGAAAAAGAAGTAATTTTAGGAGTGATTGGTTAGTGGAGACGTGAAGTATTTTTATGGGAATTAGAATATAATTCGTATTAAAGTGTAAATTAGATTTTAATAATTCACACTATTACTTATTAGCCGATAATAATTTATACTATTTTATCTAATCGATGATAATCTCAACTTTTATATCTAGTGTCATTGACAGACCTAGTAGCATAATAAGCATAGATTTATCATTCATACTTGATTTACATTTATTTTATGCTCGGTTTCATTTGTATGCTATTTCATATCATTCACGATCATTATTATGAGTGAAATCGGGTGCAAATCAACTTTTGAAATTTAATCATTATATCACTGTGACTGTTATTGTTAATAAAGATGAAAGTTGAGATTGTTACTGGCTAAATTAATAGTATTAATTATTATCGAGAAATATGTAATAGTTTGGATTATTAAAACCCAATTTGCGCAAATTGAAATTAGTAACATGTTTAGTTTAAAGAATTATGGATGATCCTGTCCAATGATGATATGTGAAAGAAATTTGTTGTTGATGTGGAAGAGAGATATAGCGTGGAGGACGTAATGAGGAGAGAGACAGTGAGAAATTAATATGCTCGAATGTGCAGAATCATGCAGGAATTGTCAAAGGCGAGGAAGAGATCAAAAGAGAGAAATATGGTGGTAAGTGGCAATGGCGTTGTCAGATGATAGTAAGCGGTGATGTTAAGTGGCGGTGGCACCGTCAATTGGTAAGAATAGAGGTTGGAGATGGTCAGGGTGCGGAGAACAATGATTATTGACAAGGCGTCGTGGACATGATGATAATCACTAATTAGTCTAGAAAATCTTAATAAAATTCTAACATCATATGTTATTTTATAGAATATAAAAAGTGGTTGTAAATATTTTTAAATTGAAGTTATAAAGTGAAACAATGAGATTTTTGTTTTCTATGAGAACAAAAGTTGAAACCCGTTTTGAAAACGTCTTGAGGTTTTTTGTGTCTCTCCTGAATTGTATTCTTAAAAGCACAACTAGTTTTAATAGATGTGTCAATAACATAAGTCTATTTCATTTAATGATTGACAAATGACTTGAACATATTTTTCCTTCACTATGTATAGTGAATTTTAGATATATGAATGATTTCTCTAGGTAGTAATCGTTAATATTAACTAGGAATAAAAGCCGCGCGTTGCTGCGGCTGTTCGTGTTTCAGTAATAAGCAACATAGTAGATGATAAGTTGAAGTTTTGCTAGATACCAATCTCCCTTAATACAATCCCATGAACAGTTAGCATAGAATTAAAAACGAAGAAAGGCTGAACATCATGCGTCTGTTTGTTGCTTTGGGTGCTGTGTTTTTGTTGTGTTTGGCATTGCAAAAGATAAAGCTTATAGCTCCTAAGCAAGATATCCTACCTACCAACTGATACATGTATAGACAACAGAGACAGTAAGCATAATATTAAAAACAAAGAAAGGCTGGTTTGGGAGCTATGTTTTTGTTGTGTTTGGCTTTGCAAAAGATAAAGCTTATAGCTCCGAGCTCTCCTGTTGCCTGCGAAAGGTGAACTTGATCCCTGCGAATGATGCACTTTGTCATTGATTACTCATATTAAGTAATGGAAGATTATACTTTAGAGTAATTATATACCTTAAGTTATTCTTCTGATGATTTTAGCTTTACCAAAATGATCAAGTGTTGGCAAAAGGTTTGTTTCATCCAAAATATGCAGAAGGCTATAGTGTTGCTGCTTGTTGTGTACGTGTATGTTAAGCCTTCTGCTTCAAAAGTGAGTCGCGTATATGCTACTACTGTTCTTTTGTTTTTTGCTTCTGTCTAGCATCTGCATCTGCAAAAGATGTTATGTTGTTGTTTTTTAGTTGAGGCGTTTAGTTTTGTTTTGTAAAGTTTATTTGTTTACCTTGTTCGTTGGCTCTTTTTGGAATCTTTACGAATGGGGTGGCTGGTGCAGTTGAAGATGAGGTGGTTGACTCTGATGTGGATGGTGGTGCCTCATACGCATTGTTGACTGAAATTGTCTCTGTTTGGCTATCTTTCTTTGCTTGGATCTCAAAGATATATGGCTTGTTGATCAAGTTTTCTATCTCTTGCGGTAGTTCCTTTGGGTCTTTATCGATTTGAGAGGTTAATAGATCGTAGCAAGCTTTGCCCACCAGTGTTGTGACAACACCATAAAAAAAAACTATGTCTGCTGTGCAGCTTTTATCAGCGATGGTTGCGCTGAATCGATAGCTGTAAATGCACAAGTAATTGGATTAAAATATTGTTGTTTGGATTCTTTAATGCTTAAATTTAAGATACCGGTATGAGTGTTCATCTTGAAATCCATGAGCAGGGCAGTAGTATTTGTGACCGCTCTGGTACGCTCTATGTGTGCACTTTGTACATGATTCATAGCACCAACTACCTTCAATCTTTGCTATTCTTGCCAGACATGTGTAAGATGTTTCCTGTTGTATTATATATAGTTAGGGAATAGTTAAACAGTAAGGTTAGGTAATTGTAGTTAATTGCAGTTAGACATTACCTTTTTTGTTAGTTGCAGTTGGTCAAGAATTTCAGAAAGCAGTGTAAGGTTCGATT